>JAHRHJ020003577.1:0-142534 GCA_019776745.2 Taxus chinensis
CAACTAGAATAAGGTTGGGACTGTGTTGTATCAGGAGGAAAATTCATCCCCACGAGACCTCTCTATCCCAAGTTTACTTTTCTTAATGGATGAGCCATTTTTGAAGTAAACAATGACTAGATTTCCTGTGTCCCATGGTCAATGAGTAAATGGGCTCTTCTGGTGTTCTATAAAGAAATAACTTATGCTTGAAAGATCAATCTTTGTGTGCCGCACCACCATGGAGAGATAGTCCCTCATATAACTGCCCAACACTAGGTAGAGTATCCTCCATGAGCTCTGTGAAGGTGCCATAGACATACCCACCACTCCTAGGTTTGAATCCAGAGCCACCATGACAGGGCCCTCCAAGCTTGGCACTTTTGCTCCCATTTGTCCATATCCTGCAACCTTGGCATTTTGGCGAACAGTCTACATGCCTTATGCATGCATCCATATTTGGTAGGCATATCTATCAGGGGACTTACAACTAAGACATCTGACAAATTTTTTTTATTACCATTCTTCCAAATGCCCGCCATCCAACTACTGCTAAGTTTTTTAATGTTGTCCCAGGTTTCACGTGGCTAGTGCCTTTGAATTGAAATAGTGTGTTTGAATTATTATGTAGGGAAAAGGATATGTATGAAATGGTGCGATTATGGGTCACTCTCCACCTGTTGCACACCCACTCCTATGATCTCCATTAACTACCCCCCTTATTTTTTAATTTTCGTTTTGGTCAAAAGTTTCGAGTACTACATTTCCCTTCCCTTATAAGAGAATTGTTCTTGATGTGACACAACGCCAAGGGTATCAAAAGTGATAAGGAATTACGGAAGATAATGATGACAAGTTTCATCTAGGGATAAGATCTTTGTCGTTAGAAGACGACCATAGGGAAGTTAAGAAAGTTTAACAATTTCATAAACTCTTAATGTTCTGTGAAGATGGGTAGTTCTAGTTTACCTTATTACTTAGTTAATATTTTCCTTTACAATACTTATTAATCTCAATCTCTTAATTTTTTTTTTTAAAGTTCAATTGTCTTATGTTTCGTGGGTGCCCAACAGAAAACTCAACATGTCACAATACCTCATTAAGGCCCAATCACATCAAATGACCCATGAAGACACCTAACTACATACTTTCATGCTACTGTATCACATCATAAGAACTCAATTCAAACCATGGAAGGAATATACATAGTCCACACAACATAGTACTTTTCACACATGCCCTTCAACACAAAGTACTCATAACATAAGCAGACTACAACAACATGGAATTCCCAACAAGTACACATATAAATGTTTCACACAACTGGAGACTATAACTGAAGCTACACAGGGACAAGATGGAATACACATCTTACCATAAATGAGGAGCATCAACCATAAACATTATACAACACAACCGGACTCACATGAGTACACATAAATCAAAGTACCAACACCATACGACTCCTAATACATTACAAAAAAATCCATATACCTTCCAAAGCATCACCAACAACTACATATACCTCCCAAAGCATCACAAAACAACTCCATATACCTCCAAAAGCATCACAAAACAACTACATATACCTCCCAAAGCATCACAAGAATAAATCCATGTACCTCCCAAAGCATCACAAACCCACTCCATATACCTCCCCATCACAAAGAACAACTCCAATACCTCCCAATAACATCACATAACAAGTCTCTTATATGCCTCCCAAGCAAGTAAAATCTTATAATCTCCCTCAAGTCTCTATTCCCTCGTCTCTTTTGTCTCCCCAAAAGAGGCTGGTCACCCTACGGGCCTAGGCGCATAGAGTCCATATACCTCTAACCGAAGTGACATAATAAATCATGGTTCAACAACCCACTAGTTATCTGTAACTCCTTGGGGCATACCCCATACAACGAAGCGGGTCCATAGGTTCAACCACTCCATGGTGAATCCCATGACCCTATTCCAACACATTACGACATTAGAACCAACATAACAATCCATTTCAAATGCCAAGTGGAAAAAATCCCAAGCCTTGGGCTAGGCTATAAAACTTTTAAACATGAAAATAAAATTTAAAACTAAGAAAAGAAAATGGCTAAATAGCCATAGTTAGTGCAAAAATCTGCATGTTAGTGCAACAACCAAATAAAATGCCCAAAATATAAGAACACATCAATCAAGAAAACTATTGGTTCTAGCAAGAAAAGAGAAAATGTTCAATTTACGAATAAAATACATATAGAGAAATAACACATCACAATAACTATGTGGCCTTATACGACCACCAAAGGGGTACTCAATGAGTTTCTGGCACTCAGACATCGAGCCTCAGCTCGTAAAATAACATATCAAATAATACAACTATCATCATCTCTATCTGAATCATCCCTCCACCACTTCCACAAGGCTCAACATAGTCGTAACTACACTTAGGTTGAATCCATATGATAACCATATAGGGAGAGAGAAAGGAGTACAAGTCGCCATCTACTGAGCCTAAGGTGTCCGTGAAACACAATATGCATGACATTCGTTGAGCAAGTGCCATACATACCAAATGAACAAAAGTGGGTTTTCAGCCTATGTAAGACTCCACTTCCTATCTCGTACTCGGCTCGAGTGACTGGTCAATGGTACACATTTCCTCACTCCAAACATACACCTTTTACCAATTTCCCTTAGGGTCAGTTAGTGTAAGGTTCACAACATAACACATAACTACATCACTAACACAATGGTGATTCACACACATTAACCATAGCATCTTACGCATGGTATATATATAGGGTATAACACAATCATTACTTTCATGGGTTATGATACATCACATTACCACATACTGCACCCAAAGTGGAAATCATTATACAATAGGGATCATACGCTCACCATATGCCCCTAAATCATGACATGAACCATCACATATTACACAAATTATATGTATGAGGAACACAATGTCTAACATTACAACATATAGTCAATTGCAATTACAACATGGTGACACACATGATTCATCACAACATGGTGACGACATCACGATACAATCCAATTCACTTTACAACAATTTTTTCATGCAATACATCAATATACCTTCATATAACATAATGGTAAAATGCTCCAACACTCCACAATCAATAATAAAATGCTTTTGACACATAACAAGGTGGTACATCACATAGGAATTTCTCATTGAATCGACAAAAAGGAGAGATAATACTCTCATCACAATCACATCAACAAGATAACAAATACACTAAGTGACATGCACAACATGTGTGTTCATAATATCACAATTACAACATTGGTCACATAACAACATATATCACATTACTCTTCCAATATCCACCACCACCATGCAGAATCATCACAACTCCAATCCATCCCAGAGGTTTGAGAGCATGAACCTCCACTCTGATACCAAATGTAACACCCACATTTTACACACACAAATACAACAGTAAAAATACCAGAATAATTTTTTTTTGACTTACATTGCTCACTACACAACACCACAAGGGCTCCAAGTAGAAACTCAACAATGCATAAGACACTTACATAAACATGAACCCACTCATACAATAGGATAACATAGGGTACCCATCAATGTCATACTCAAATGACATAAACCAGGACAATGACCCAATTACAGTAAGAAACACCAGGTAGGCATACTCCACGACATGGCCTTTTTATGGTTTACATCTTCATTAAATTTAGGTTTCCATTGTATGACCTTATAGTTTTCAAGAGATAATTAAACACATAAGGTTTAAAATTTCCTACTTTACAATCTTCAATTACTTTACTTTGCAGGGAAATAGTCTTTAAAGGAGAATGCACGATTGATTCCTTTATCGAATCCCATTAATTATCCATAGATCATTTGTTAATTAAATTCAATTTTAAGCAAAGATGAGTCTCCCAATAACTCATTCTTACGTTAAAGGTTTGTTTCTCAAAATATGTTTAGTTGACATTTAATTTTTCCATTATTATGCAAGGGAACCAACCTAAAGTTGATAGGGGAAAAATATTACGAATCAAAGGAGATGAAGTATTTAGAGTGGCCCTTTCCTATAAACTTCTTTCCATTAGAAGTACATTTGTTCTCATACTATGGTTGTTTTAGTTCCAAATTTAGTTTGAGTCAATTTAGCATTTACATGTCATAATTTTTATTTTATTTTATTTTTAGTGGACTCTATATTGGCTCAAATGCCTAGTCCCACCAAGAACAATTTGTATCCATTCTTAAAAAAAGTCAATGCTTAAATAAACCATAAGGACTTCAAGTGAAATTTTGTTCCTAAACCATTATCACATATACTCTTTTTTTTTCATCTTGTTTACATTGTTTCTTAGGTCTCTTATTGGCGTCACTTTATAACAAAAAGAGTTATGAAAGTACTTGTCTAACATCTTGAAGAAGTACATGATTGGAAGCATTATAACTACACATGAACCACAAGTGATTTGTTTTCAAGGTAAGATCCCATGTTTCCGCATTTCACGATTCTGCATGTGAAATTTATTTTATTATTAATGTCATAAAAGGGCATAACAAGGGATTATGGGACCAAGTTTTTCAGTTTCTTGGTTTCTCTTAAGTCAACATCTTTCAAATCAATTTCATTTGCAAAGAGTTACTTACAATTTTCTACCCACAAGTTAACCTCCTAATCAACTGAGGTTTAGTTTAATTCCAATATGCACTCAGGGCTCTATGCCCTATTATAGATCAGATTAAGGTGTGAAAACATATTTACCCTATAAAGCCTATGTAAAAGACCAAGGCGCTATATTGTCACTAGCCAAGGTAACACATTTAGTTGTGAGGAACTAAAGAGATCATTAACAAGAGTTTAAGTCATAGTACAACTATTTCACTAGCTCCATTTGTGTCATCTAGATCCCACAAGGAATTCATTCGATGATGAAGTTAATTTCTAGATCTAACTTCGTAAGACTTGGTAGTCCACTAGGATACTAAGGAAGTGTTAGTTATAACTTACTCCAGAAACGTTTGACCATGTCCTTCCTAACTGCCATGTTCACGACGATGTTGCTAAACATACTAGGCTATGATGACAACTTAAATAATTTGGGCTCTTATTTACTTAAACTAGAAGGTTTCATAGAGTGTACGGGTTTAAGTTCATTCTATGGTTTTCATTTTCTTTTGTGCTAAGAAAGATTATTCGAGAAGGGTAGATATGCACTAATTTTAAACTAAGGTTTTCTATTGCATTTAGATTTCTTTATTACATTTTTAAGGTAAAGAACACAACACACCAATTATTTAATCATCTATTTATTGCACACTGGAAATACACTACAAGATATTACATTCAAACTCATTTAACATATATATATATCCAACCTTTTTACCATATGTAAATCTGAATCAAAATGGCACCTATGATTAAATGCACATTTCCCAAGCCATCCCTAAAT
The DNA here is from genome assembly GCA_019776745.2 of Taxus chinensis. NCBI lineage: Eukaryota > Viridiplantae > Streptophyta > Pinopsida > Cupressales > Taxaceae > Taxus > Taxus chinensis. Next base: position 5,434 of record JAHRHJ020003577.1, read on the forward strand.
CTAACATCTCATACAGATTACCAAATTTCTAATATAAACCTTTTTGTAACATGGCAATACATTATACATATAAACACCTTGGAACATGTATATCTTTCCAATAACATATATAATTTACAATAATAAACAATGAATTACACCAAGCCTTTTCACCATCTTACTTCCATCCTGCAAAACCATTTGAGCATGAAATCAACGATAAATTGTTGGCATGGCATCCACCTAAATCTAGCATAATTAATGTTTTAGTTTCCCATTTACATAATAATAATAATTTGCATTCGAAAGGAGAGGGTTAGAGACACATATTTATTTCATTTCATTTCACTTCATTTCTTAACCAAGGAGAGAGAAAGAGATAGGGAGAGAGAGAGAGAGAACAACTATTTTGCCAAAAGTTTAATTTCACACAACAAGTCACATGATATAGTTTCAAATAGTTATTTACAAGTGTTAATAAGTTTCCACGATGGTTTTCTAACTTGAATGGGGTCCTACAACTTTGTTTTACATTTTCCTGCTAGTTGCAAAAATGTTCAATTTAGGCTCAGAGGCTAAGAAACCACTTTCAAATGTTGTCTTCCGATGAGAAAAACACACCATGGGTAAATTTCTATGTGTCCTCCTATACACCAAGAATTCACAGGAACTGAAGGAATTCAGAACTGGCAAATGGTTTACGATTGGCGACCAATTTTCTGAGGCCATCGGTCGTAATTGGCCTAGTTGCAAACAATCAAAAGTTAGCTTCAAGGGATCAGAAAACCATGTCCAAAACTAATTTGATGGATGAACAACAACGAGAAATTTCCTACAAGTTCCCCTATAAATGTATAATTCACTAGAGTCGATGGGACTGAGAACTGGAAAATGGTTTTCAAACGGTGACGGGTTTTTCGGAGCCACCAGTCATAATTGGTCCAGTTTGACCTAGTCAAACTGTGACCGGAGGCCTACAAAATGCCTTTTCCAAACTATCAAGAAGAGTTTTTCCCCAAACTGAAGGTTCCAAGAAATTTTCTAGTAAAAATACTAGAGGTTTGCGAAGGTGGATAAGCATTTCATTGTCAGGGTCCCACATGGCGAGCCGATACGAAACCCAACTTTTCAATTTTAACAACTTCCTAAAAGTGCAAAATGAGGTAACAGGGCTCCTAGAAGGGCATCAAAAGATCACAGATGATCATTCAAATTTGATCTAAGGATTAGAGTTACTCCTCACATAATAAGGTACACATGAAAGAAACTTAACATCTCCTTTCTCAGAGTTACGAAGGTTGTTTTGTGAGTCTCTGAAAATCGTGATTTACTAGTTTTAACAAGGGAACCGTCAACATATTTACAGGGAACTCAACCTTAACCTGTCAATAAAAGGGTATTGTAGCAATCTAGTTTGGTTAGGAAGTTTTCTAGATCATCTCAAAGTGAGGGTTTAAGTTCATGGTTGTCTACCAAGGAATATTAAATTGTGTAAGTTACGATATAACATTTTATTGTTTTAAAAACAAGTTTATTTAAAACAATCAAATGTACGATTATCCTATGGTTTAAAATTTTATTTCATTGTAAATGAAAAAATAAAGAACAAGAATTATGAAAGATAAGGAGAGATGAACCATGCTTGAGCAGAAAATGAATTGGACAAAGTTGTGGAGCTCAATTCCATATCTCCGCAAGGCATTTAATTGAGTGGTTTGCATGCACCAAAAAAATCCACCACATGTTGATGAGCATGTTTATTGTTTTCTCAATATATTAGGCATGTTGGCATTCCTTTGTAAGCCATGGGGCCATGTAACGACCCAAAAATCCACACACGAACAACACAGTGAAACACAAGATAACTTTTTTTCAACTTGCTTGACACATAACATGATGCAACATGTCTTCACCAAGGATACAACTAACACTGTGAACAACTTGATACAAGGATGGCCATAAAGGTAGCACGGAAACGTTCACACCTATCAAGGACAATTTAATTTTCTTTTTGACAAGACAACATAGAAGTCCAATCACAGAACACACTTACAGTTAGGGCCAACCACAATGAGATATTCTTGAGGGTTATTTATTTTAAAAGGACATCTTAATTCTTAGCTTACGTTTTCAAGGAGGCTCAAGATATGATTCGTACAATTCATCTTACCAACTAAGTTTATTTCTTATACACTGTAGAGTAAGTTCACTAAAAGTCTTCTCTTTATGACAATTTATTTTAGTTCCATTATTTATAAGGGAGTAATTTAATTCCACAAGGCTATCTGTCCATACTTACATTACTAAGATTTGTTCATTGCCCTTGACAACAATGGTTTTAATGTTCAACAAACTTAAGAGACTTACAAAGTATCCTGGGAAAGAGTTAAGGAGATAAGGTCGAGTTAAATTCATCTTTAAGACCTCATTAGCTATTACCAAGTATTTAATTGAAGCTTGGGGTTTTACCACGAATTATCAAACGCTTTTACTTAGGCTTCACCAAAAGAGCTTAATCAAAAGGGAACTACTTACTTTCAAATAGGCTGAGAGATAGATTGAGTGGTTTCTAAATTTTCTTCTCTTACTTATTAAATCTTTATCTTTAGAAGCTAACCATTGTTTTCCTTCACCTTAGGGTCTTGTTTTAAAATTTCACCAAAAAGGAGTAGTGTTCACTAGTTTAGCTAGGGATATCAAGTTATAAAGTTTACCTACAATGATAGTCTTGCCCTTGTTTACTTAAAGAATTTCTTTCTCTCAAGTTGGTGACCCCTACGATACTTTATTTGAATACAACTTTTAATTTAACTTCCAGAAGTATTAAACAATCCCATGTTAGTTTACTTATGACACTTTATTACTAAGTCATGTCAAGGTTTAACTCAAAATTTATTCTCAAGGCAAGGTTGTAGCAACACTCATTTACAAGAACAAAACAAGATTACATCAATTCTTAAAATACTGATACTCCAACAAAGTCACTCAACAACAATAACCAAATTTTCTTATAATTTCAATGATGGTCAAACAATACAAGGTTTCCAAAGTTCAGATGACAAAGTCCACAATACTTTATACTAAGACATTAATCCTCTTTTAAACTTTCCACTGGACGTTAACAATAGTTGAACAACATAAAAAGGTTTCGAGCAAAGGAACTTCTCAACTGAGGTTGATGACAAAAGTCTACAAATCTATCCCTCATCTACACGCAAAATCCATCTGCAGCAAATTTTCTACAAGAGTCAGTTCACGAGAACTGAGCAAGATAAGGCTACACAAAACCACCATAACTATTATCTAACAATACCACGAAAAGGAAGCACTTTATTACAAGAATTGGTTCAAACCTCTAAACACTATCAACACATCAAGTTATAATAAAGTCTTCATCATGCCAATCAAAGAAGGAGAAGACCTTGTACTTCAGTTAGGAGTAAAAGCAACGAAAGTATAGCAATCGTAAGAGAATGGCCCTTGGCCCTATAAGGAGAAAACAATCTAGAAAAAACAGAATTCCCATCAAGTAAGTAATTAAACCATAATTACAAGATTGAGATTTGATATATACACCAACCATCTAGAAATTTATCAAAGGTACCAAACGCATAGGCTAAATTAATATATTTCTAAAAGAACAAGAGTTGATCGGCCCAAGAAAGGGGAACCACGGGTTTCAAAAATTAACACAAAAAGCCATGTATAATTGAGTTTCAAACCGGAAATCAAATAAAGTATACACACAACATAAGTTTCGAGGTGAAAGGCAAGTATACTAGTTTTGACCATTAACTACAAAGATTTTCCAATCATCCAAGAAGGGTCAAAGTCTTACAGGCTAGTAGCAAACACGCGAGAGAAGAAGGGGGTTCCGTCCAACAAGAGTATACAATAATGTCATCAACAAATTTTTATAACACTAAAGATTTGCAAACCTCCACTACAATACTAATGTTTGGTTAATTTAAAATAAATTACCCATATCCCAAAACAACCATATTTTACGGCAACCCTTGGTAACACAGTCAACCGTCGCACAAATAGATACAAACATAATTTCTAAGTGACATTATCAAAACAAAACCTTCCGCTATGAATCCATAAGATTATCAAATGAAAGCTGAGTTTTTTCCGAAGATTAATCACATTTAAGGAAATTTCCATCACAAACTATTACGGTAATTACGTGCATAAAAACCGACCAATATTAATTAATAGCGTTAACATTACAAGGGAGAAAATAATGCCAGTTAGAAAAAAATAGAAGAGCGCCATCAGCAATAATTCTGAGAGGGGGATTAGACCAAACTATTCTAGTGTCAACGAGGTACTGGATTCGCACAATGAAACCTCCAGCTTAGTTGATCCGAAAAGCTAGTTATGGTTCAAGTTGATAGGGATGGTCAAGATACTTCTTGATGATGGCCTTAAAATCCTAGAAACAAGATGAAAGATAGTATAAGAGTATAAACACGCGAGACAGAAAACACATTGCACACAAACCTTTTCATTCTACCAGTTTTAATACCAAAACTCTAAGCTGGCTAGCCCACGCATTGCTCACACAATCCTACAACCTTTCTTTCTCGATGCCAAAAGGTTATCAAAGGGACTTGCGAAGGGGCTAACAAAAAACGTCAAAAGACAACTTGGGTGCTAGGGAGGAGCTTCATAGTTATCGTAACTTACTTCCATAATATCGAAAATACTAGTTGATCAACATAATAACTTGCAACTCAATCGCAGAGAAGAATTAATACATAAACAAACAGACGAAGGTCTATCATTCGAGTAAGAGAAACATAACATTCAGAGGAGAGGGCACACGCATCCTTTCGACCCACATACTGTCAACGATAAAAGCTAAAACAAGAAGAAACAAGCAGAAAAGGGAAATCTCCCATCATGACATCCAACTGACAAATCAATGCAAGGAAAAAGTGGTTCAATTTCGCAATAATTGTAAATATAATAGCAGTAGAAAAGTGTAGAAATATCTTTCCTGTTTCTCCAGCTTCAACAGGTCGTACAGACTCCGCACGGGTCAGCATAAGAACTGTAGGTACTGGAATCCGGGTGCACCAGTTCTAAGCGGTCCACATTCACGATCCGCGAGACCATGCAATTGAAGAGGATTTTTGTCAAACAGTTCACGAGCATTGTTGTATCCGAAGTGACTCCATGCACTTGTGCTCAACTATTGCTTTCCTTGAGCTTTTACTTCTTGTGGGATTCGACAACCAACTCACATACCCTATACGTGCTACCACAAACACAAGTGATCTACACAAGGCTGGAGGAGATATTTTCAGAGAAGAACCTAGCAAGGATGTCACGGCAAGCAAAGGTTGTAGTGTGAGCAGATGGATTTACCCAAGTTAGCACTCAGATTTGTTTCAACTTCCTATGCCTCCTCAAAAAACCCATTCCAAAACATATCATGCAATCCTTTTGTCCTTTGGCCATATTTCACTAGGAATTTTGTTCACATTTGGGTCCCAGCTCTTATGCTTGCTTCCACTTTGCATAAGTATCTACCAACACCCAGAAAACAAAGCATTTGACACAGCCTTGTCCCTTCTTACAATTTTCCAAGTTTCCAAGGTGTCTCAACCCACCCAATTTGCTGAATCCACAACCAACAATCATTGCTGTCCAAAAGACCACATTTCTTTCAAGTTTTCAAACCATCAGTAAACACTTTGTCTGAGCATCCAGATCAGGAGTAAAAATCCGTCTTAAGAACATTTATGCACCCAGGACACTAGCAGATACAATAAGCAACAAAAATCCTCGTTTTTTCAAAAGCATTGGAGCTGTCCATGCCCTGCTCAAACAATCCCACTTTGGTCATAGGCCTGGAGATGCTATCAAAGGTTGTGGAGTTTGGATTTACACTATGCTCTTGAGCATTTTCTTGTAAGTTTATAAAGCATATTTCAACATATCCATACTATTCAGAGCCTGAAGTCACACCTTATCCCATGCAGATAATCTCAATCAGGCATGTCAATAGGAAACATCAGCCCTAAAGCCTTGTCTATCTCTTTCACTGCCCAGCTTAAATAACCCACACACCGCAATACATACAATGGCATGTTACTATAGAAACACCCATTAAATCTGCCTCCCTACTATTGTATGGACTAAACAGAAGAAGCACATAAGCAAAACCATCTCCTTACCCAAATGAAATCCTTTTCCTGCATAATGTCCACTCTATGCAACCCTGTAATCGTGGTATTCCATGACACTACTGCTCAGTACATGTCCTGAATCTGAAAAATATCCTTCTACACTTCATCTTCAAAGTCATTTTCTCAACATTGCATAGATTCCTGTATGTCAGAGATCAGAGCAGCTTTCCAAAAGCATAAACACTAATGTGCACCGACATCTCCCAGCAAGCCATTTTCTCCCATTGCATAGATCGTTGCAAATTGTATACTTGCAAAGTACACAATTGTGCTTCATGAATCATCTGCAATGAAACAGATCCACCTCTAAGATCATCTTCCATGAACAAGTTACATCGTAGAACAAGCTAGGTTCAGCTAGAGAATCTTGTAATACATTGCATCAGGTCTCCTGGTAACACTCTCACTGTCACAAGTATGAATTTTGATAAACTATCTTGAAGGAGAATCCCGAATTTGAGGATGCAGTCGATACTGAACAGAAAACAACATAGTTGGACAGCCTGCCTATTGGAAGCGCTCAAAAAGAAGGGCTTCTACTACACTGTAATGTGCCTGCTACCTGGCTAAATTACTATTGTAGGCTGTTGCTGTGGAGATCCAGAAGACCAAACACCACCCCGCAGCACCCAAGACACGGGGAAAACAGGCCTACCTCACCTCCTAAGCATTCTGCGCTTCATAGCAAATGGAAAACAACTTGTGCTTACCTTTTTCCACCCAAATGCTTCAAGAGACAACAAATTAAATGATGTCAGGTCATTAGACCTGAATATACATTTATCAGGCTTCCTCAGTCCAGATCTACTTTCTGCCGCAGAAATAATAACGCAGACTACTGGTTGAAACAAAAAAAACTCCATAAAATTCTCGGTATCATTCTATTGCGGCCAGGGCAGGAAGAAGGAAAGCGTCCAGGAGGAAACAAGAAGACAACGCCTCACTACACCTGCTTCAGCTTGAAGCTTCATCTAGCCATCAATGTCAAACCAGACTGCGCCCTTGCATTGAATGACAGAATCAAAAGGAAAGAAGGTGAAGAAAAATGCCTCCACCGACTCCCATCTCCCTCACGCAACGTAGAAAAATGTGAGAGTCATAATAGTTGGCAGGTTGGGTGGTTAGGAGGAGGCCAAGGTGGTAGAAATGGAAGCCGATGCCCAACGGGGCATTACATTCTCCTCCCCTTAAGAAAGCATCGTCCTCGATGCGACATAACACAGCGGAAAAGAAATGGTACGCAACCAAGAACAGGTAAAGGAGAAAGTACACCCTATGGTTTAAAATTTTAGTTGATTAAAGCACGGCCACAGGGTAGCCTTAGGAACATTTGGTAGAAATTTTAACTTTCAATGTTCTGTGAAGATTGGCAGTTCCCTCTTATTTATTATTTCATTAGTTCTTTCCATTATCATTATTCTTAGTTTAATTTCTTTTAAAATTTCATCATTGAAGAGTTTTGGTTTATTCCTTATTGTGGGTGCCCAACATGAACTGCTAACACAACACCCTATCAGGTTCACAAGACACTACAGATTCACAAGCACACAAGTATATACTTCAAGATTGTATTACACCACAAAAGGTTACTCAAATACGGAATAGAATAGGCACAGTCCACATAACATAGTACTCGTCACACATCAATGACTGACATACAAAATACTCAAACAAAAGAGTACTACAATCCACCAGACATTTCCTCAATTTGCATCAATGAAAAATTCACATAACACCAAAAAAATGCTACAGGTACATAGTGTCCACAAGGGAATCAATGACATATCCACAACATCACAACACATATCCATCTGACATGAGTAACACATACATCAAAAGACCACTACCAAAACATCACAATAACTCAACATATATCCTGAAACATCAACCATACACACAAATATCATAATGCCTCCCTCAAACTCTTATGCCTCCCTCAAGTCTCTTATGCCTCCCTCAAACTCTTATGCCTCCCTCAAGTCTCTTATGCCTCCCTCAAACTCTTATGCCTCCCTCAAGTCTCTTATGCCTCCCTCAAACTCTTATGCCTCCCTCAAACTCTTATGCCTCCCTCAAACTCTTATGCCTCCCTCAAGGAGGCCGGTTGACCCTATGGTCCAAGACACATAGAGTTCGAACACTCCTAACCCAAGTGACATAATAACGCGTGGTTCAACAACCCGCTAGTTATCTGTAACTCCTTGGGGCGTACCCCTATACAACGAAGCGGGTCCATAGGTCCAACCATTCCATGGTGCATCCCATGACCCTATTCCACACATCACGACAATAGAACCAGCACAACAATCCAATCAAAGTGCCAAGTGGCAAAGTACAAGCCTTGGGCAAGGCGGTAAAAATTCCAAATTTAAAAGAAGACCCAAAATCAAGCAAAATAAATGGCCAAATAGCCATAGTTAGTATCAAAATCCCCATGTTAGTGCCACAAACCAAGGAAATGCCCAAAATTGTAAAGCATGGCAATCAAGAAAAGCTGCTGGTCCTTACAAAATAAAGTAAAAAGCTCAATTTACGAATAAAATCAACTTATAATAATGTCACATTACGATAACTGTGTGGCCTTATCTAGCCACCAAAGGGGTACTCAACGAGTTGCTAGCACTCGGAACATCGAGCCTCAGCTCGCAAAATACATATCAATAATACAACTGTCATCACCTCCATCTGAATCATCCCGCCACCACTTCGACAAGGCTAAACATAGTCATAGTTGCACTTAGGTTGCATACATACAACCACATAGGGAGAGAGGAAAGATTCACATGTTATCTACTAAACCGAGTTTCGGCTCGAGTTATTGACCCATGGTACACCATTCCTCACTCTCAACATACACTTCTACCGATTACCCTCAGGGTCGGTTAGCGTAAGGTTCACAACATAACATACAACAACATCACTAACATAATGGTGGCACACACATAACTACCATAACGTCTTACATATGGTACATATACAGGGTAGATCACGATCATACATTCACTGAGTGTAACACATCACTTTACCACTTTCTGCACCCAAAGTGCAATCACCATACGATAGGGTTCATACACTCACCGTATGACCCAAAATCACAACATGAAGCATTACATATTTGCACAGTCATACATACGATGAACATAGTACATCACAACATAACATCCATTGCTACATAACAAGGTGGTACACACATTTCTTCAAAACATGGTAAAAACATCATGATACAACTCATTTCTTTTAACATCAATCTAGTCATACAACACATTGATACACCTACATATCACAATATGTCACAATGCTCCAACACTACGTCATCCACATTATAATTCTTTTCACACATCACAAACAGTAATTCACACGTGAACTCTTCATAGAATCCACAAGAAGGAGAGAGAATACTCCCATCCCCAACATATCAACATGATCACAAACATGCACAAGGTGACATACACATCATGTGCGTTCACAATATCACAATTACGACATGGATCACATCACGCTTAAAGCACATTACTCTTCCAATATCTACCACCATCATGCATGCATACCATCATCTCCATGAAACAATATCATGTAACACCACCACCATCATGTAACATCACCATACAACACCAATCCGGCCCATAGGTTTCGAGAGCATGAACCTATGCTCTGATACCAAGTGTAGCGACCCATAAATTCACACACGAACAACACAGTGAAATACAGGATAACTTTTTTTTTTTGACTTGCTTGACACATAACATGACGCAACATGTCGTCACCAAGGATACAACTAACACTGTGAACAACTTGATACAAGGATGGCCATAAAGGCAGCACGGAAACGTTCACACCTATCAAGGACAATTTACTTTTCTTTTTGACAAGACAACATAGAAGTCCAATCACAGAACACACTTACAGTTAGGGCCAACCACAATGAGATATTCTTGAGGGTTATTTATTTTAAAAGGACATCTTGCAATTCTTAGCTTACGTTTTCAAGGAGGCTCAAGATATGATTCGTACAATTCATCTTACCAAGCTAAGTTTATTCCTTTACACTGAGTAAGTTCATCTTTAAATCTTCTCTATTATGACATTTATTTGCTTAATTCCATTATTTAGATAAGGGAGTAATTTAATTCCACAAGGCCATCTGTCCATACTTACGCTACTAAGATTGTTCATTACCTTGCAAGACAACATGGTTTTAAGTGTTCAACACACTTAAGAGAACTTATAAAGTGCCTGAAAAAGAGTTAGAGGAGAGAAGGTCGAGTTAAATTCATCTTTAGGACCTCATTAGTTATTACCAAGTATTTAATTGAAGCTTGGGCTCTTAACAGTAATTATTAACAACTTTACTTAGGCTTCACCTAAAGAGCTTAAAAAGTAAAACTATTTACTTTCAAATAGGCTGAGAGATAGATTGTGTGGTTTCCAAATTGTTTTCTCTTGCTTATTAAATCTTATATCTTTAAAGCTAACCATTCATTTCCCTTAGGCTCATTTTACAAATTTCACCATAAAAGGAATAGTGTTCACTAGTTTAGCTAGGGTTATCAAGTTATAAAGTTTACCTACAATGATAGTCTTGCCCTTGTTTACTTAAAGAATTTCTTGCTCTCAAGTTGGTGACCCCTACGTTACTTTATTTGAATACAACTTTTAATTTAACTTCCAGAAGTATTAAACAATCCCATGTTAGTTTACTTATGACACTTTATTACTAAGTCATGTCAAGGTTTAACTCAAAATTTATTCTCAAGGCAAGGTTGTAGCAACACTCATTTACAAGAACAAAACAAGATTACATCAATTCTTAAAATACTGATACTCCAACAAAGTCACTCAACAACAATAACCAAATTTTCTTATAATTTCAATGATGGTCAAACAATACAAGGTTTCCAAAGTTCAGATGACAAAGTCCACAATACTTTATACTAAGACATTAATCCTCTTTTAAACTTTCCACTGGACGTTAACAATAGTTGAACAACATAAAAAGGTTTCGAGCAAAGGAACTTCTCAACTGAGGTTGATGACAAAAGTCTACAAATCTATCCCTCATCTACACGCAAAATCCATCTGCAGCAAATTTTCTACAAGAGTCAGTTCACGAGAACTGAGCAAGATAAGGCTACACAAAACCACCATAACTATTATCTAACAATACCACGAAAAGGAAGCACTTTATTACAAGAATTGGTTCAAACCTCTAAACACTATCAACACATCAAGTTATAATAAAGTCTTCATCATGCCAATCAAAGAAGGAGAAGACCTTGTACTTCAGTTAGGAGTAAAAGCAACGAAAGTATAGCAATCGTAAGAGAATGGCCCTTGGCCCTATAAGGAGAAAACAAACAATCTAGCAAAAAACAGAATTCCCATCAAGTAAGTAATTAAACAATAATTACAAGATTGAGATTTGATATATACACCAACCATCTAGAAATTTATCAAAGGTACCAAACGCATAGACTAAAATAATATATTTCTAAAAGAACAAGAGTTGATCGGCCCAAGAAAGGGGAACCACGGGTTTCAAAAATTAACACAAAAAGCCATGTATAATTGAGTTTCAAACCGGAAATCAAATAGAGTATACACACAACATAAGTTTCGAAGCGAAGGCAAAGTATACTAGTTTTGACCATTAACTACAAAGATTTTCCAATCATCCAAGAAGGGTCAAAGTCTTACAGGCTAGTAGCAAACACGCGAGAGAAGAAGGGGGTTCCGTCCAACAAGAGTATACAATAATGTCATCAACAAATTTTTATAACACTAAAGATTTGCAAACCTCCACTACAATACTAATGTTTGGTTAATTTAAAATAAATTACCCATATCCCAAAACAACCATATTTTAAGGCAACCCTTGGTAACACAGTCAACCGTCGCACAAATAGATACAAACATAATTTCTAAGTGACATTATCAAAACAAAACCTTCCGCTATGAATCCATAAGATTATCAAATGAAAGCTGAGTTTTTCCCGAAGATTAATCACATTTAAGGAAATTTTCATCACAAACTATTACGGTAATTACGTGCATAAAAACCGACCAATATTAATTAATAGCGTTAACATTACAAGGGAGAAAATAATGCAAGTTAGGAAAAAAATAGAAGAGCGCCATCAGCAATAATTCTGAGAGGGGGATTAGACCAAACTATTCTAGTGTCAACGAGGTACTGGATTCGCACAATGAAACCTCCAGCTTAGTTGATCCGAAAAGCTAGTTATGGTTCAAGTTGATAGGGATGGTCAAGGTACTTCTTGAGGATGGCCTTAAAAGCCTAGAAACAAGATGAAAGATAGTATAAGAGTCTAAACACGCGAGACGGCAAAACACATTGCACACAAACCTTTTCATTCTACCAGTTTTAATACCAAAACTCTAAGCTGGCTAGCCCACGCATTGCTCACACAATCCTACAACCTTTCTTTCTCGATGCCAAAAGGTTATCAAAGGGACTTGCGAAGGGGCTAACAAAAAAATGTCAAAAGACAACTTGGGTGCTAGGGAGGAGCTTCATAGTTATCGTAACTTACTTCCATAATATCGAAAATACTAGTTGATCAACATAATAACTTGCAACTCAATCGCAGAGAAGAATTAATACATAAACAAACAGACGAAGGTCTATCATTCGAGTAAGAGAAACATAACATTCAGAGGAGAGGGCACACGCATCCTTTCGACCCACATACTGTCAACGATAAAAGCTAAAACAAGAAGAAACAAGCAAAAAGGGAAATCTCCCATCATGACATCCAACTGACAAATCAATGCAAGGAAAAAGTGGTTCGATTTCACAATAATTGTAAATATAATAGCAGTAGAAAAGTGTAGAAATATCTTGCCTGTTTCTCCAGCTTCAACAGGTCGTACAGACTCCGCACGGGTCAGCATAAGAACTGTAGGTACTGGAATCCGGGTGCACCAGTTCTAAGCGGTCCACATTCACGATCCGCGAGACCATGCAATTGAAGAGGATTTTTTTCAAACAATTCACGAGCATTGTTGTATCCGAAGTGACTCCATGCACTTGTGCTCAACTATTGCTTTCCTTGAGCTTTTACTTCTTGTGGGATTCGACAACCAACTCACATACCCTATACGTGCTACCCCAAACACAAGTGATCTACACAAGGCTGGAGGAGATATTTTCAGAGAAGAACCTAGCAAGGATGTCACGGCAAGCAAAAGGTTGTAGGAGATGGATTTACCCAAGTTACTCAGATTTGTTTCAACTTCCTATGCCTCCTCAACAAACCCATTCCAAAACATATCATGCAATCCTTGCTGTCCTTTGGCCATATTTCACTCAGGCATTTTGTCAAACAGTTTGGGTGTCTTATGCTTGCTTCCACTTTGCATAAGTATCTACCAACGCCCACCAGCAAACAAAGCATTTGACACAGCCTTGTCCCTTCTCCATTATTTTCCAAGTTTCCAAGGTGTCTCAACAGACCCAATTTGTCCACAACCAACAATCATTGCTGTCCAAAAGACCACATTTCTTTCAAGTTTTGCCCAAACCATCCGAACACTTTGTTGAGCATCCAGATCAGGAGTAAAAATCCGTCTTAAGACAGTTATGCGCCCAGGACACTAGCAGATACAACAAGCAACAAAAATCTCTTTTTCAAAAGCATTGGAGAAAGTCCATGCCCTGCTCAAACAATCCCACTTTGGTATAGGCATGGAGATGCTATCAAAGGTTGTGGAGTTTGGATTTACACCTGCTCTTTGCATTTTCTTGTAAGTTTATAAAGACCTATTTGAAACATATCCATTTGAGGATGCCAAACACCATAGGCCATCCATAACACCATTATAAAACAGCCCTAAAGCAACATTGATCAAGGTGAATGCTACCAAAGAGAGATCAAATCTTTTAGTTTGCCAAAAACAAGGTGCAACATAAATTGCCATTTGCAATACATGGTCTACAAGGTACACAAGAGCTCTTGGGACCAGATCTCGTTGCCCACAAAGGCATCAGTTACATGCAAACACACCCCTCTGCAGGCAACAAGGTGGCACACTGGTAGATGTGCAATACTTTCAAGAGCATAAAAACAACAGTCCTTCGTGTCACCCAGTAAGACCTGTTGAATAGAAATCACAATGAACCCAATGATCCTTTAACAAAGTACCTCAGTACATGGTCAGAATCTAGAAAAAGAAGGCATCCAGTAAGTACCTTCATCAGAAAGAAATATACTCCAATACAATGCAAGGAGAATGCTGGAAATACAAGATACATCTTCAAACAGTTCGGGAGCTGAAAAACTGGAGCAACCAGTTTTGGAGCAAGTCACTAATCGAAGAGAAAATGCCGAAAATCACGTACACACTGAAAAAGCTAGAGGAAGTGCACTTTTCCAGCTGAAACTTGATCCATCATGTAGCACCTTAAAGACAAATGATAACATCGGCCAAGCGACCAGTAGCGAAAAAATGAGGAGATTACAAGGCATGAGTCAAAAGTGCAGAGGCACTGAAACATTATCTATTTTCCCAAGCCAAAGAAGGAAAAATCCTCATTTCACACAAACCGACCAACCAAACGGCATCAAATGCGATTATATACCACCGCCATTCAATACCTTAACACTCGACCAACATAAAAGGGATACCAGGTCTTCCAAATTGGGCTCACAGAACTCAGCTAATTCAAATAGTGGATGAATTAAAATGTGGCCTAAAAGGCTATTATTATTATTGAACATGCAATAGATTATTATAAGGCTTTATTAAATAAAAAAAAAATTCACGAGTCGTCATTTGCCGGAAAACCACAATGGTTTGAGCACATATGCTTCTGTAAGCAAGAAGGTGTAACGAAAGGGCGGTGAAAGATTCAAGTAACACTATGCATTTCCGAGAAGGCCAATATCATTAAATTCAAAACAAGTAAGAGTCGCATTATCCATTATCCCAGATGACTTAAATAACTATGCGAACAGGCTACTCAAACGTGCACTAAAACTGGACATGAATGCATTCCAAATCATCAGCATAACCAGGTGGAAACCATGGCATCCTCCTTAAATACGGTTATAGAACTTACACAGCGAGACAAAGGATGTCATAACGACTTAGGAAGAAGGGAGTTCAATTCAAAGACACTGAAACGAACGCATGTCAACGGCAAGTGACGACCGCATTTCTTCGTTGCCATGCTCGAATAGGTAGGGCATTTATCAGAAACGAACTCAGGTACTTCGATCGACCATGGGGCGTTGCCATATTATGATAAATACCCTCGCATATTATGCGCAAACCATGATGTAAAGCGAACACAACAAATAAAAATGTGAACTAATGAGATCATGACCTAATGTGGGATTGCAATCGAATAATAAAAATGAATGCTAGAATTTAATACGATAGAAAATCTTAACTAAATATTTTATTTAAATATACTCTATTATTATTCATATATTTAACACCATTAATCCAGACCATTAAATTTTGTTATTGGAAGGACCCATTAACAAACGGTAATCTTTGAAAGATGATAATTTCCTTTTACTAGGATTTGAGCATGCAGGACCAATACGAATGAAACATACATGACACCATAGCAAACCGATGCTTGTTGGAATAATTACGGAGCTTTATTCCCTTACTCAATTTGAATACACAGCCATCTTTTATTATCAAAAGGATTCCACTGCTTTCAATTACCACTATAGGGACTAGTTTCTTCCAAAGCTTTGATAGTCTATTTCCAAAAGCTGGCATTACATTAGGCAATACAACCAATTAAATTTCATATGTCAACTGCTCTATGCTCATTACTTTTCTAGATAGGGAAGAAAAAGTGAATCCAATAAAGGTATCGGCTCTGCAACCTACCTTCATGGATTCTATTTTTCAAAAATGTTGTTCATTTAACGCAACGGCCAGAAGATTTGTAGGTTAGGAACATAGCTTGTAATTAGAAGATGATAGCCATGAGACTTCATTGTTCCTGATGAAAGATGGGATCACATATAAGATAAAACACATATTTTCCACGGCACTTATTCCAAAATTTAGTCTCTTTACTTATCATTTGTATAAGAGATTTTAGTTTTTTTGTAATTCATCAATTCGGAGTTTTCGTTAGTACCCATTCCTTTATTGTGGGTTTGAACTACAATACATAACATTAGTCTATTAATTTTCAATATTTGGGACCCTATTGTGAGATTCCTCAAGCAATGTAGTCATATTATCAAGTTGAAGTATGTGTACAGATATATTGTATCATAAATACATATATTGGTTTCAATACTGACATGTATCCATAACTATATACAACAGGACCTTTCAACATCAATCCAAACTCCTCTGTATCAAAATCGCCCCTAAACTCAAAAATTAGAGTTCTAAAGGGATTTTATATTTCCTCAATGTGTGTTGTGTGCAAGTAATGTCAGGATAGACATTTCGTTGATTGAGTGCCCTGCTCATGCAGGTCAATCTTGTGTGTGTGTGGTTGTTTTCAGTTCTTGTGATGTCCCCTTGCCAGACATCACAACATGATAGATGATCTGTGGGAATGAGTAGCAACAACATACATCCAAAAGACACAGTTTATCCCAAAATCACAAACTCAAATTAACAAGTGGTTGAGAAAAAGGTGAAAACAGTCCTACGCCTCAAACGAGATCAAAGGCCATGTTTGCTAACTTAGTTTATTATGGGCCTATTTAAGTCTCTGTATGCCATTAAAACTCTTATGGCCTCCTACAAATTTTTTTGAATCACCTCAAAATCAATATTTTCGTAATTATAAACTCTTAGTTTTGTGACCTACTATTATGGGCACCACGACCTTGACCCAATTTGAGTTTGACTACATAATTTGAACCTCCTATTTAATGAATCTTAGTTGCATATGATAACTACGTGCCGGACATCATGATTACTAGTCTCTAATTGCACATCATTTTGCAAAGGCAATCCTATGGTGATGTTCAAGATTGTAAATATTATGGTGTACATTATCTCCAATGTATTAATGCGTGCATACTTGAGACTATTCCACACATTATTATTGTCATAGAATTATTGCAAACATGGTTTCAACAAAAATTCTTAGTGCCACGTGGCAAATACAACCAGTATGCAAGACAATATCACACTTGTAACGACCCAAAAATCCACACACGAACAACACAGTGAAATACAGGATAACTTTTTTTTTTGACTTGCTTGACACATAACATGACGCAACATGTCGTCACCAAGGATACAACTAACACTGTGAACAACTTGATACAAGGATGGCCATAAAGGCAGCATGGAAACGTTCACACCTATCAAGGACAATTTACTTTTCTTTTTGACAAGACAACATAGAAGTCCAATCACAGAACACACTTACAGTTAGGGCCAACCACAATGAGATATTCTTGAGGGTTATTTATTTTAAAAGGACATCTTGCAATTCTTAGCTTACGTTTTCAAGGAGGCTCAAGATATGATTCATACAATTCATCTTACCAAGCTAAGTTTATTCTTTTGACACTGAGTAATTATCTTTAAATCTTCTCTATTATGACATTTATTTGCTTAATTCGTTTATCAAGAAAAAGGAGTATTTAAATTCCACAAGGCCATCTGCTCACCACTAACGCTACTAAGATTCGTTCTTGCCCACAAGACAACATGGTTTTAAGTTCAACACACTTAAGAGAAGAGATACAAGGTGCCTTGGAAAAGGGTTAGAGGGAGAAGGTCGAGATGAAACATCTTTAGGACCTCATTAGTTATTGCCAGTATTTAATTGAAGCTAGGGCTCTTAACCAGAATTATCAACAACTTTACTTAGGCTTCGCTAAAAGTATTAACAAGGAGTAAAAATTTACTTTCCAAATGGCGGTGAGAAAGATGGTGAGGTCTCCAATTTGTTTTCTCTGGCTTATTAAATCTTATCATCTTCAAACAACTAACAGTTCATTTCACCTTAGGGTCATTTTACAAATTTCACCATAAAAGGAATAATGTTCACTAGAGGAGCTAGGGTTATCATGTTATAAAGTTTACTTGCAATGATAGTCTTGCCCTTGTTTACTTAAAGAATTTCTTGCTCTCAAGTTGGTGACCCCTACGTTACTTTATTTGAATACAACTTTTAATTTAACTTCCAGAAGTATTAAACAATCCCATGTTAGTTTACTTATGACACTTTATTACTAAGTCATATCAAGGTTTAACTCAAAATTTATTCTCAAGGCAAGGTTGTAGCAACACTCATTTACAAGAACAAAACAAGATTACATCAATTCTTAAAATACTGATACTCCAACAAAGTCACTCAACAACAATAACCAAATTTTCTTATAATTTCAATGATGGTCAAACAATACAAGGTTTCCAAAGTTCAGATGACAAAGTCCACAATACTTTATACTAAGACATTAATCCTCTTTTAAACTTTCCACTGGACGTTAACAATAGTTGAACAACATAAAAAGGTTTCGAGCAAAGGATCTTCTCAACTGAGGTTGATGACAAAAGTCTACAAATCTATCCCTCATCTACACGCAAAATCCATCTGCAGCAAATTTTCTACAAGAGTCAGTTCACGAGAACTGAGCAAGATAAGGCTACACAAAACCACCATAACTATTATCTAACAATACCACGAAAAGGAAGCACTTTATTACAAGAATTGGTTCAAACCTCTAAACACTATCAACACATCAAGTTATAATAAAGTCTTCATCATGCCAATCAAAGAAGGAGAAGACCTTGTACTTCAGTTAGGAGTAAAAGCAACGAAAGTATAGCAATCGTAAGAGAATGGCCCTTGGCCCTATAAGGAGAAAACAAATAATCTAGAAAAAACAGAATTCCCATCAAGTAAGTAATTAAACCATAATTACAAGATTAAGATTTGATATATACACCAACCATCTAGAAATTTATCAAAGGTACCAAACGCATAGACTAAATTAATATATTTCTAAAAGAACAAGAGTTGATCGGCCTAAGAAAGGTGAACCACGGGTTTCAAAATTTAACACAAAAAGCCATGTATAATCGAGTTTCAAACCGGAAATCAAATAGAGTATACACACAACATAAGTTTCGAAGCGAAGGCAATGTATATTAGTTTTGACCATTGACTATAAAGATTTTCCAATCATCCAAAAAAGGTCAAAGTCTTACAGGCTAGTAGCAAACAAGCGAGAGAAGAAGGGGGTTCCGTCCAACAAGAGTATACAATAATGTCATCAACAAATTTTTATAACACTAAAGATTTGCAAACCTCCACTACAATACTAATGTTTGGTTAATTTAAAATAAATTACCCATATCCCAAAACAACCATATTTTAAGGCAACCCTTGGTAACACAGTCAACCGTCGCACAAATAGATACAAACATAATTTCTAAGTGACATTATCAAAACAAAACCTTCCGCTATGAATCCATAAGATTATCAAATGAAAGCTGAGTTTTTCCCGAAGATTAATCACATTTAAGGAAATTTCCATCACAAACTATTACGGTAATTACGTGCATAAAAACCGACCAATATTAATTAATAGCGTTAACATTACAAGGGAGAAAATAATGCAAGTTAGGAAAAATAGAAGAGCGCCATCAGCAATAATTCTGAGAGGGGGATTAGACCAAACTATTCTAGTGTCAACGAGGTACTGGATTCGCACAATGAAACCTCCAGCTTAGTTGATCCGAAAAGCTAGTTATGGTTCAAGTTGATAGGGATGGTCAAGGTACTTCTTGAGGATGGCCTTAAAAGCCTAGAAACAAGATGAAAGATAGTATAAGAGTCTAAACACGTGAGACGGAAGACACAATGCACACAAACCTTTTCATTCTACCAGTTTTAATACCAAAACTCTAAGCTGGCTAGCCCACGCATTGATCACACTAATCCTACAACCTTTCTTTCTCGATGCCAAAAGGTTATCAAAGGGACTTGCGAAGGGGCTAACAGAAAGAACGTCAAAAGACAACTTGGGTGCTAGGGAGGAGCTTCATAGTTATCGTAACTTACTTCTATAATATCGAAAATACTAGTTGATCAACATAATAACTTGCAACTCAATCGCAGAGAAGAATTAATACATAAACAAACAGACGAAGGTCTATCATTCGAGTAACAGAAACATAACATTCAGAGGAGAGGGCACACGCATCCTTTCGACCCACATACTATCAACGATAAAAGCTAAAACAAGAAGAAACAAGCAGAAAAGGGAAATCTCCCATCATGACATCCAACTGACAAATCAATGCAAGGAAAAGTGGTTCGATTTCGCAATAATTGTAAATATAATAGCAGTAGAAAGGTGTAGAAATATCTTGCCTTTTTCTCCAGCTTCAACAGGTCGTACAGACTCCGCACGGGTCAGCATAAGAACTGTAGGTACTGGAATCTGGGTGCACCAGTTCTAAGAGTCCACATTCACGATCCGCGAGACCATGCAATTGAAGAGGATTTTTGTCAAACAGTTCACGAGCATTGTTGTATTCGAAGTGACTCCATGCACTTGTGCGAAACTATTTCTTTCCTTGAGCTTTTACTTCTTGTGGGATTCAACAACCAACTCACATACCCTATACGTGCTACCACAAACACAAGTGATCTACACAAGGCTGGAGGAGATATTTTCAGAGAAGAACCTAGCAAGGATGTCAGTGGCAAGCAAAGGTTGTAGGAGATGGATTTACCCAAGTTACTCAGATTTGTTTCAACTTCCTATGCCTCCTCAACAAACCCTCCAAACCATATCATGAATCCTTGTTTCCTTTGGCCATATTTCACTCAATTTTGTCAAATAGTTTGGGTTCTTCTTATGGACAGCTTCCACTTTGCATAAGTATCTACCAACGCCCAGCAAACAATTCCATTTAATGATACAGCAAAATCCCATACCAATCCTTATTTAGGCTAAGACACAATTCAAGATGTTGCAAATACTTCAATTTGATTTTCACGATCTCCCAACAATCATGTGCTGTCCTTGAAAAAGCTCCACATTTCCTTTCAATCTTTTCACACAAAAACAACTTTCTTGAGAAGATTGATCAGGAGTTTTAAAAACCTTCATGTGACCAACAAGAAGTTATTCTGTCCCAGCCATCTAGCAGATGACAATCTCAACAAAAATCAAGCCCAAACAGCTCATATTGCATCTGAAACAATCTCCCTGCTCAAACAATCTTACACGGGTATATCTTCCCTCTGTATCAAGGGTTTGGAGTTTGAGACCATCTAACTGGCTTCAACCACAAGAATCCTTGACCATAAGCAAGACTCATTCGGAGTCAACGGCCATGAACCTACTTCATAATCTCATATCAGAATTACCCATATGCAATAGGAATCATCCTTTCGGCATTGGACATACAGAGGAAAGTTCAAACCATCGTGACTTGTGCAGAGATATATTGTGCAAAACCCTACCTCACCATATCCTAAACGCACCTGGGATCCCATAATTTCAGATCCAAAACAATCCTTCTGAGATAAATGTTGCTAAACATTCGGTGATAAATAGAACAGCTGTGGCTTCATTTTCCGCTCCTGGCAACAAAGGCATCATCGTGCAATCCATGCAGAATACTGTTTTTCAATCAAAATTTGAACAAATTCCTTCCTTCCTGGAGGCTCTCAAGTTGCAAACAACAGGCTCTAGCTTGTGCAAGTAGTGTGATAATTCTTGAATAAACACTACAATGCACCGACCGCCCTCCGATACATCATTTAACGGCTTAGAAGATTGCCTTGGTGGTGGGCTCAAATGACAAGTAACAAAATAGCAAATCATGCTACGTAATGTCTGTCTTCCGATCACATTCTTTCAGAATACGACGATATGCCAGGGGACTGAACATGCCATTCTCTCCATAACCACATCGTAGAACAAGCAAGGTATTGTAGAGAATCACTCTACTAATAATTTTCATCAGGTCTAGACCTGGTAACGGCTTTTACAGTCACAGTTAGTCGATGATGCTCTAAGGTAAACCTTGAAGGAGACTCATAGCATTTGCAAAGGATGCAGGGTCCAAATACTGAACAGAAGACAACATAGTTGGACACCTTGTTGGAGGCATCTCAAAAAAAAAGATCATCTAACCAAGACTGTCAAACCAGACTGACTCCTGCGCTTGAAGCTACAACATACTAGTCGGAGATCCTGCAGGAAGGCCTCCAACAGTGAATAATTCCAACCTCACGCAACCACTTAAGAAAATGTACATGAAAAGTGCCTGAAGTTGGAGTGGTTGGCTAGGTACAATGTCATCCACGCAATTTTGGACCAAAATAAACAATGCCTGCGAATCCTGGTCACCCAAATGCCTCAGGGTAGAGTCTCAACAAATATCACGAAATGCCACCCACTGTTAGAGATCACTTTCCACGCTGGCTCCATACAGAAGAAATAATGCACGCGAAAGATTGACACTGCAAACAAGGCAAAGAAAAACGTTCAGGCATCGATGACAAAGCCAAAAATGCACCTTGCTACGGAAGGTTTTAATAGGATTAATCAAAATTTTAGGACAACAAAAGATAAATTACGCATTACAGAAACCTATCAAAAGCATGATAAGCTCATCTAGACAAAGTTAGAAATGACCCCCTCGAAAACAATAAGCATTGCGACAGAACGAGAAGAGACAAAGGAAATCCGGGAAAAAATCAGGCCTCCACCAACTGGACCCAACTCTGCGCGCAAGGTCAAAATGTGATGAGTCCACAAAAAGGGAGCTCACGCAAGGTTGGGTGGTTCAACAAGGAGTCCAATGGTGGCAAGGTGGGCAGGCAGAAAAGTGGAAGTCGATGCCCAACGGGGCATTACATTCTCCTCCCCTTAAGAAAGCATCGTGCTCGATGCGACATAACACAGAGGAAAAGAAATGGCACGTAACCAAGGACAGGTAAAGGAGAAAGTACACCCTATGGTTTAAAATTTTAGTCGATTAAAGCACGGCCACAGGGTAGCCTTAGGAACATTTGGTAGAAATTTTAACTTTCAAGGTTCTGTGAAGATTGGCAATTCCCTCTTATTTATTATTTCATTAGTTCCTTTCCATTAACATTATTCTTAGTTTAATTTCTTTTAAAATTTCATCATTGAAGAGTTTTGGTTTATTCCTTATTGTGGGTGCCCAACATGAACTGCTAACACAACACCCTATCAGGTTCAAAAGACACTACAGATTCACAAGCACACAAGTATATACTTCAAGATTGTATTACACCACAAAAGGTTACTCAAATACGGAATAGAATAGGCACAGTCCACATAACATAGTACTCGTCACACATCAATGACTGACATACAAAATACTCAAACAAAAGAGTACTACAATCCACCAGACATTTTCTCAATTTGCATCAATGAAAAATTCACATAACACCAACAAATGCTACAGGTACATAGTGTCCACAAGGGAATCAATGACATATCCACAACATCACAACACATATCCATCTGACATGAGTAACACATACATCAAAAGACCACTACCAAAACATCACAATAACTCAACATATATCCTGAAACATCAACCATACACACAAATATCATAAGCCTCCCTCAAACTCTTATGCCTCCCCAAGTCTCTTATGTCTCTTATGCCTCCCTCAAGTCTCTTATGCCTCCCTCAAACTCTTATGCCTCCCTCAAGTCTCTTATGCCTCCCTCAAACTCTTATGCCTCCCTCAAGTCTCTTATGCCTCCCTCAAACTTATGCCTCCCTCAAACTCTTATGCCTCCCTCAAGGAGGCCGGTTGACCCTATGGTCCAAGACACATAGAGTTCGAACACTCCTAACCCAAGTGACATAATAACGCGTGGTTCAACAACCCGCTAGTTATCTGTAACTCCTTGGGGCGTACCCCTATACAACGAAGCGGGTCCATAGGTCCAACCATTTCATGGTGCATCCCATGACCCTATTCCACACATCACGACAATAGAACCAGCACAACAATCCAATCAAAGTGCCAAGTGGCAAAGTACAAGCCTTGGGCAAGGCGGTAAAAATTCCAAATTTAAAAGAAGACCCAAAATCAAGCAAAATAAATGGCCAAATAGCCATAGTTAGTATCAAAATCCCCATGTTAGTGCCACAAACCAAGGAAATGCCCAAAATTGTAAAGCATGGCAATCAAGAAAAGCTGCTGGTCCTTACAAAATAAAGTAAAAAGCTCAATTTACGAATAAAATCAACTTATAATAATGTCACATTACGATAACTGTGTGGCCTTATCTAGCCACCAAAGGGGTACTCAACGAGTTGCTAGCACTCGGAACATCGAGCCTCAGCTCAAAATAATATCAATAATACAACTGTCATCACCTCCATCTGAATCATCCCGCCACCACTTCGACAAGGCTAAACATAGTCATAGTTGCACTTAGGTTGCATACATAAAACCACATAGGGAGAGAGGAAAGATTCACATGTTATCTACTAAACAAAGTTTGGCTCGAGTTATTGACCCATGGTACACCATTCCTCACTCTCAACATACACTTCTACCGATTACCCTCAGGGTCGGTTAGCGTAAGGTTCACAACATGACATACAACAACATCACTAACATAATGGTGGCACACACATAACTACCATAACGTCTTACATATGGTACATATACAGGGTAGATCACGATCATACATTCACTGAGTGTAACACATCACTTTACCACTTTCTGCACCCAAAGTGCAATCACCATACGATAGGGTTCATACACTCACCGTATGACCCCAAATCACAACATGAAGCATTACATATTTGCACAAATCATACATACGATGAACATAGTACATCACAACATAACATCCATTGCTACATAACAAGGTGGTACACACATTTCTTCAAAACATGGTAAAAACATCATGATACAACTCATTTCTTTTAACATCAATCTAGTCATACAACACATTGATACACCTACATATCACAATATGTCACAATGCTCCAACACTACGTCATCCACATTATAATTCTTTTCACACGTCACAAACAGTAATTCACACGTGAACTCTTCATAGAATCCACAAGAAGGAGAGAGAATACTCCCATCCCCAACATATCAACATGATCACAAACATGCACAAGGTGACATACACATCATGTGCGTTCACAATATCACAATTACGACATGGATCACATCACGCTTAAAGCACATTACTCTTCCAATATCTACCACCATCATGCAACATCATCATCATCAGTCATGCAGTATCATCATGTACATCATGTAACACCCACCATCATGTAACATCACCATACAACACCAATCCGGCCCATAGGTTCGAGAGCATGAACCTATGCTCTGATACCAAGTGTAACGACCCAAAAATCCACACACGAACAACACAGTGAAATACAGGATAACTTTTTTTTTTTGACTTGCTTGACACATAACATGACGCAACATGTCGTCACCAAGGATACAACTAACACTGTGAACAACTTGATACAAGGATGGCCATAAAGGCAGCACGGAAACGTTCACACCTATCAAGGACAATTTACTTTTCTTTTTGACAAGACAACATAGAAGTCCAATCACAGAACACACTTACAGTTAGGGCCAACCACAATGAGATATTCTTGAGGGTTATTTATTTTAAAGGACATCTTGCAATTCTTAGCTTACGTTTTCAAGGAGGCTCAAGATATGATTCATACAATTCATCTTACCAAGCTAAGTTTATTCCTTTTGACACTGAGTAATTATCTTTAAATCTTCTCTATTATGACATTTATTTGCTTAATTCGTTTATCAAGAAAAAGGAGTATTTAAATTCCACAAGGCCATCTGCTCACCACTAACGCTACTAAGATTCGTTCTTGCCCACAAGACAACATGGTTTTAAGTTCAACACACTTAAGAGAAGAGATACAAGGTGCCTTGAAAAAGGGTTAGAGGGAGAAGGTCGAGATGAAACATCTTTAGGACCTCATTAGTTATTGCCAGTATTTAATTGAAGCTAGGGCTCTTAACCAGAATTATCAACAACTTTACTTAGGCTTCGCTAAAAGTATTAACAAGGAGTAAAAATTTACTTTCCAAATGGCGGTGAGAAAGATGGTGAGGTCTCCAATTTGTTTTCTCTGGCTTATTAAATCTTATCATCTTCAAACAACTAACAGTTCATTTCACCTTAGGGTCATTTTACAAATTTCACCATAAAAGGAATAATGTTCACTAGAGGAGCTAGGGTTATCATGTTATAAAGTTTACCTGCAATGATAGTCTTGCCCTTGTTTACTTAAAGAATTTCTTGCTCTCAAGTTGGTGACCCCTACGTTACTTTATTTGAATACAACTTTTAATTTAACTTCCAGAAGTATTAAACAATCCCATGTTAGTTTACTTATGACACTTTATTACTAAGTCATGTCAAGGTTTAACTCAAAATTTATTCTCAAGGCAAGGTTGTAGCAACACTCATTTACAAGAACAAAACAAGATTACATCAATTCTTAAAATACTGATACTCCAACAAAGTCACTCAACAACAATAACCAAATTTTCTTATAATTTCAATGATGGTCAAACAATACAAGGTTTCCAAAGTTCAGATGACAAAGTCCACAATACTTTATACTAAGACATTAATCCTCTTTTAAACTTTCCACTGGACGTTAACAATAGTTGAACAACATAAAAAGGTTTCGAGCAAAGGATCTTCTCAACTGAGGTTGATGACAAAAGTCTACAAATCTATCCCTCATCTACACGCAAAATCCATCTGCAGCAAATTTTCTACAAGAGTCAGTTCACGAGAACTGAGCAAGATAAGGCTACACAAAACCACCATAACTATTATCTAACAATACCACGAAAAGGAAGCACTTTATTACAAGAATTGGTTCAAACCTCTAAACACTATCAACACATCAAGTTATAATAAAGTCTTCATCATGCCAATCAAAGAAGGAGAAGACCTTGTACTTCAGTTAGGAGTAAAAGCAACGAAAGTATAGCAATCGTAAGAGAATGGCCCTTGGCCCTATAAGGAGAAAACAAATAATCTAGCAAAAAACAGAATTCCCATCAAGTAAGTAATTAAACCATAATTACAAGATTAAGATTTGATATATACACCAACCATCTAGAAATTTATCAAAGGTACCAAACGCATAGACTAAATTAATATATTTCTAAAAGAACAAGAGTTGATCGGCCCAAGAAAGGGGAACCACGGGTTTCAAAAATTAACACAAAAAGCCATGTATAATCGAGTTTCAAACCGGAAATCAAATAAAGTATACACACAACATAAGTTTCGAGGCGAAAGCAAAGTATATTAGTTTTGACCATTAACTACAAAGATTTTCCAATCATCCAAGAAGGGTCAAAGTCTTACAGGCTAGTAGCAAACACGCGAGAGAAGAAGGGGGTTCCGTCCAACAAGAGTATACAATAATGTCATCAACAAATTTTTATAACACTAAAGATTTGCAAACCTCCACTACAATACTAATGTTTGGTTAATTTAAAATAAATTACCCATATCCCAAAACAACCATATTTTACGGCAACCCTTGGTAACACAGTCAACCGTCGCACAAATAGATACAAACATAATTTCTAAGTGACATTATCAAAACAAAACCTTCCGCTATGAATCCATAAGATTATCAAATGAAAGCTGAGTTTTTCCCGAAGATTAATCACATTTAAGGAAATTTCCATCACAAACTATTACGGTAATTACGTGCATAAAAACCGACCAATATTAATTAATAGCGTTAACATTACAAGGGAGAAAATAATGCAAGTTAGGAAAAATAGAAGAGCGCCATCAGCAATAATTCTGAGAGGGGGATTAGACCAAACTATTCTAGTGTCAACGAGGTACTGGATTCGCACAATGAAACCTCCAGCTTAGTTGATCCGAAAAGCTAGTTATGGTTCAAGTTGATAGGGATGGTCAAGGTACTTCTTGAGGATGGCCTTAAAAGCCTAGAAACAAGATGAAAGATAGTATAAGAGTCTAAACACGCGAGACGACAAAACACATTGCACACAAACCTTTTCATTCTACCAGTTTTAATACCAAAACTCTAAGCTGGCTAGCCCACGCATTGCTCACACAATCCTACAACCTTTCTTTCTCGATGCCAAAAGGTTATCAAAGGGACTTGCGAAGGGGCTAACAAAAAATGTCAAAAGACAACTTGGGTGCTAGGGAGGAGCTTCATAGTTATCGTAACTTACTTCCATAATATCGAAAATACTAGTTGATCAACATAATAACTTGCAACTCAATCGCAGAGAAGAATTAATACATAAACAAACAGACGAAGGTCTATCATTCGAGTAAGAGAAACATAACATTCAGAGGAGAGGGCACACGCATCCTTTCGACCCACATACTGACAACGATAAAATCAAAAACAAGAAGAGACCAGCAGAAAAGGGAAATCTCCCATCATGACATCCAACTGACAAATCAATGCAAGGAAAAAGCGGTTCGATTTCACAATAATTGTAAATATAATAGCAGTAGAAAGGTGTAGAAATATCTTGCCTGTTTCTCCAGCTTCAACAGGTCGTACAGACTCCACACGGGTCAGCATAAGAACTATAGGTACTGGAATCCGGGTGCACCAATTCTAAGCGGTCCACATTCACGATCCGCGAGACCATGCAATTGAAGAGGATTTTTGTCAAAACAATTCATGAGCATTGTAGTATCCTGGAAGTGACTCCATGCACTTGTGCTCAACTATTGCTTTCCTTGAGCTTTTACTTCTTGTGGGATTTGACAACCAACTCACATACCCTATATGTGCTACCACAAACACAAGTGATCTACACAAGGCTGGAGGAGATATTTTCAGAGAAGAACCTAGCAAGGATGTCAGGCAAAAAAAGGTTGTAGGAGATGGACAATTTACCCAAGTTACTCAGATTTTGTTTCAACTTCCCTATGCCTCCTCACACAAACCCAGGTTCCAAAACATATCATGCAATCCTTGCTAGAGGAGTCCTTTGGCCATATTTCACTTCAGGCTGTATTCATTCTCAAATAGTTTCCCATGCTAACCACTTATGCTTGCTTCCACTTTGCATAATTATCCCCAACGCCCAGCAAACAAAGCATTTGACACATGCCTGGTCCCAATGATCTACCATTATTTTCCAAGTTTCCAAGCTCAGTCTCAACCCAGGGGTCAATTTTTCTGAAACCAACAATCATTGCTGTCCAAAAGACCACAATTCTTTCATAGTTTTGGGTAATCCAAACCATCATGGCACTTTGTCTCCCAACATCTCAATCAGGCAGTCCAAAAATCTGTCTTAAGAAAAGTTGATTACATGGCCTAAAAGCCATCTACCGTCTAACAGATACCTTTTCCAACACATTTGAGGAAACTCATTGAATCTCCTTCATTACAAAAGCTTACAACGTGATAATGCCAACAGAAAACTTCTTTGGTATAGGCATGGAGATGCCAAATTGTGACTTAATTACTCCAGCATCATGCATTTCAATAGTGTTTTAAAGGTCTATTGTGAATATTCTCCAATACACAGAAACAGATGATGGTTAAGGTTCCATTCTGCAATCCTGCAGAAGGTTATCATCGAGAATTGCCAATGTGAACCATCTCAGCGAAAAACAGAATGCTTGAAATGAAATCCTCTTCAGGTCTCCTGTAACACTCTTACCTTTCACCAATCGATTTTGACAACCGTCAAAAAAATTGCATGCTCCTGGCAACAGGTTAGGATCCTCCTTCAGGATGCATCACATCTGCACTTATTGCATTTTAAAACCAAGTTAAGACACAAAACATCCTTTCCATTTTAGCTCCCCAAAGGCACCCATTCATCAATACTGTCAACATGCACAAACCCCCACTCCTGGCTGAAATACACACTCAGTAAACAGTGTTGCTGTAAGGTATGTCAAAATCCAACCAGAACATCATACCTTCATCTCCCAAGACATTTGAGGAAACATTCACATGGAATACAAAGCTCATACTTGCGCTGGTCAGTGAAATCATATGCTACCTTGAAGGAAAACAGGTCTCGATCTTTCCCATGTCTATGGTAACACTCCACTATCACAAATGAATCCCTGAGGATAGTGATAACAACAAAGTTGGACAACCTGCCTGTTGGAGGCACTCACGGGCTTCTACTATACTGTAACGTGCCTGCTGCCTGGCACTGTCGCAGGCTGCTGCTGGATCCATTTTGAAGAACACACCTCACAGCAAGAAAATGGAGGAAAACGCGTGCCTACCTCACTCGCTGGAGCTATGCTGAACAGATAAGCTTTTTGCAAATGCCTCAGGAGACAGCACTTAGAGTTACAGGCCCTCATGCCACGGGCAGAGCAGAAGGAACAGGGGACGCGACTAAACAAAAAAACAAAGAAAAATTCCATCCATTCTTCAGGAACATCCAGGAAGAAGGCACTGCCTCCAGGAGGAAACAAGAAGAAAACGCCTCATGACAGCCTGCTACACGGCTTGAAGCTCCATCTAGCCGTCATGTCAAACCAGACTGCGCCCAATGCATTGAATGACAGAATCAAAAGGAGATCCTGGTGAAGAAAAACGCCTCCACCGACTCCCATCTCCCTCACGCAACGTAGAAAAACGTGACAGTCATAATACTCGGCAGGTTGGGTGGTTGGTAGGAGACCAAGGTGGCAGTGGAGGGCAGGTGGCAGAAATGGAAGCCGATGCCCAACGGGGCATTAACAAAACCACGTTTCTTTCAGAGACTCCACCCTAACAACCTCTGCATCTCCAAGCGCATGCTTCCACATTTGGGGTAAAAGTAAAATGATAGCTACACAATACCAAGATCATCCAATGCCCAGCTCAAACTCACAGCTCAGAAAAAACATCAGTAGGAAAAGAAGCTTGTGCATGTTCTGGAAGTCTCAAAATGTGAGAATAACTCGAGATGCATCTCAAACCACAACAATGCAAGGAACTCAAACCCAAAGTGAATAGTGAAGGCTCGAGCCAAGTGGGAAGGGCTCCCGGAGAAATAAATGGGAAGAGCGAGCTGGGAGAAACAAAATCAAATGCACCGCCTTAACATTCATAGTGCACATTTATAGAAAGACCAAGTATCATGTGAAAGCCATAAATAGACCCAAAACATAATTGGACACGGCTGGGCTGGATAACTAACTAGGTGAAACACATAAAAATCTTGAGCACTCAGCAAAACAGAAGAGTTGAGTTAGATAACCAGACATAATAAACATCCCAACCGAGCTCATGTATAAATAGCCGAGTCGGTGAGGCAGAATGTGAGCCATGGTAAACAAAGAAATACAACGAGCTCTCATTTTCAATCCCTCCATATATACATAGCTAAATCCATACCGAGCCACTCTAAGCATACAAGCAAAATGCAACGCCGAGTTTAGTCAAAACGAGGAGATACAACAGCTCGAACCCAGGCATATCTCGGTTAAACAAAAAAATGTTAATCTTCCATTTAGCATTAGTGGAAGGTATCTGATGTCTATATCGAAAGCTGCAGATTTGATATAGCCCTGATTTTATCAAAACACTGGTTGACTGGAATGATTTGGTTGCAATTCAATCCGATTTTGGTCAGGCAGGTTATTTTAATGCATCCCCATGAGTAATGTCTACCCCAGGTCTGCTTCTCAATCAACGGTTGAGCCGATTTAGTAAGTAAACTATATGACCAGAATTCCTAGTGTCCCATAGGGCATTAACCATTCAACACAATGAGCTAATATGAGAGATTTGTTATTCTAATGGAATCTACTTATGCATTGAAACATCAAGCATTGTATGCCGCACCATAATGTGATGAGATTTGTTAATCATATAACTGAACCAGTTCAATATGTGAAACTATCCTCCATAAATTCTAGGTATTCAAGCGCCATCAGATTACGCATTCAACACTCCCAGGTTATGAATCCATGTGATGCCACCATGTTACAGGGCCCTTCAAGCTAAGTGAAACTATATGCTACAAATTCTAGCATATCCTGCAACCTTGGTATTATGGCGAACAGTTTACGTGCCTTAATGCAATAGCATGTCTTCATCAATGTTGAACTTAATCAATGTTGAACTGTTCAATAAGTGAAAATACAGCTAACGAAATTCAAGATAAACACATTGAAATTGATATTTATCAATACTTTCAGCATATGAACAATTAAAAATACTGCTAATACTTATAATGCAATATTGGCCTTGTTTTAACAAGGTGCACGGAATTGTCATTTATGATAGTGAACTATCAGCCTACTAAATATATTATGCACGTGTTACACAAGGACATTTGTTTTAAGAACCTTCGCGACTTCCAGTCTTGCACGGCAATTCCTGGTGAGTTTTTTCTTTTCTTAGTGATTATTTTTGGTAGAAAGCTTATGTTGTCCATGAGAAAATGATTGCATGGCTACTGTCACAAAGGTTTGCGAGAAATAATGTTATCATCCTAGAAAAATGTCATTCAAATTCTAGGTGGCCTCCTCCGTACTCTGCCCACCTGACAGAAACATGTTGTGCTACAGCAGGCTCGACAGTCTGTTGAATTGCTTGAATGGTGACTTTTGGAGAATTTCAGCCCAGCACTATCATGTTGGGCTTCAAGAGCGTCCCTTCTCATTGTATGAGATTCTCCATGGCTTGCTCAGATCCAGCGTTGGAGATCTCCTGTTTGCAAAAATCCTTCAAATGTGCCATGGATAAAACACCTTTCTGATGTAGCTCACTATCCTGTTCTGTGAGACTGGAAACATTGTTGACGAAAAGTGTTTTGAGACAATAATAGAGACAATACTTAACCAAATTGTCTCAAATAGAGACAATAAAAAAGTTGTATATTGTCTCTATTATTGTCTCAAAGCGGGTGTCTCTAATATTGTCTCTAATTATTGTCTCTCTAGAGACAATATAGGTTGATACATATTTTGTCTCTTGAGAGACAATATAGTTTTTGTCTCTCTAGAGACAATATCATTATTGTCTCGCTAGAGACAATACAAAATACTAATTTTGTCTCTCTAGAGACAATACTAATTTCAATTTTTATTGTCTCTCTAGAGACGATACGAATTTAAAGAATTAAAAATCTGAATTTCAAGAACAAATAATAACCAAATATCATATAGTGCAATCGACGGCTACATATCGTCTATGATGTCAGAGTAGACTGGTAAGGAATATTATAAATTAAAAACAATTTGATTTGAATCTTGTGCCCAACAAATGGGTCCACAAACATTTTATTAATATCAAATAAGATAAAATACAAAAGGGTGTCTAAATACCGTTAACCCTTTAAATACAATGATAAAATACAAAAGGGTGCCTAAATCTCGTTAACCCTTTGCATATAATATGAACATCTTCTCTCCACCCCCAGCTTCAAGCGATCCATCTGCTTCCCTGGTGCTACTTTGAGGTTCTTTTTCTTAACTTTAATTTTGAGCCAGTGTCTCTCTGTCGGTAGCTGTCATTTCATGTTCTTCGCTTTGATTGTCTCAACTTTGATACAATTCTCTACTATCAATAACACCAAGAAACTCATCTTTAGTCTACATCAAAACAAAGATTATAATGACTTGTGTTTATCAACTGTCACTTGAAAATTTATAACCGACAAACATCTCATTAAAATACTGAGGTTGAATTAAACATATAACAAGAAACCATCAACCTTTCATAAAAAAGGCCATCTTTAATAACAAGGCATGCCTATGCTGAGCCTTTGCATAATGTGATGGGTAACTTGAAAATACAATACATAATAACATTGCTCTTATACTTGAAGTTATTCTGATGATACAAGCTCACATAACAAAGAGTATACTCACCTCCAAGCATAACTTGACCACGAGCTTTTGTAGGCCAGGATGAGAAAAGTTTGTATTGAAGTAAACAATCTGGAGAGATTGAATAACTTTAGTGAAAAGGTATAAAGAGGATAAAACAGTTTGCAACCAACCTTCAGAGAAGCCCCTCCGACTAGAAATCCATCAACATTAAGATGTGCTGCCAACTCAACACAATTTCCAGCATTTACTATACCTGCAATATGCAAAACAAGTAATGGTCTATTTATTCCAGTCAAACAAGAAGTTGACTGGCACATATTAAAGTGATTCTGCACGGCGTGAGTAAGAACATGTTATCCTACATGAACATAGAGAATTTATCCACTCTTTACAATGACCTTAAAATTTCAGCAATATTCAAGTTTCCTCCTCCATCGTTGACCCAAAAGAAGATGGCAGTGATGATAAGAATAAAAAATCATTCAAATTGTAAGGAGAGAAATATTGAGAGAAGCTAGTTACCGCCATAGATAATTCAGATTGACTCTGCTACTTCAAGATTGACATTTAATTTAAGCCAATTCCATAACATACATTATTAACATGTCCTTAAGGAAACTCTTGTTCAACTGTTGCAGCAGTGCATACTATGCAGACTTGTTTGAACATGCTGTTGTAAGACGAATATGGATGACATTAAAAATGGTTTTGCATACTGTTCACTGTTCTGTAGATGTTTTTTTGTCATCATCCCAAAAGGTCTAAAATAGTACATATGGAGTACATAATTAATTGGTATTTTCCTCAATCGGTTCAATTCTCCAAGGTGGTATGTTAAGATAATAAATCCTAAATGTTAAATGCTATATGCCTCAGAAAAGTTTGTATATCTAAAATCGTCAATAGTTATTAACACATTCAGTTTCTATTTGTTTATCAAATAAATAGTGAAATAGATATGGATGGTCATGAACTGTAAGGTGTAACTTACAGTAGAGACTAATCAATAATTTCACTAAACTTAATATATGGTACATACCGCAGAACACTCAAAGTCAGAATCAACTTACGCAACACGAAGAGCCCAAGTGTGAATCCATTCCAGCCCTTTAGCAATCTCAGCATCACCGCCACTTAAATATTTTGCTATAAATGATGGATGGAGAGCTATCAATATGTGAGATGCTGAAAAAAGAGACGATCTTCTAACATATGCTTCTGGGTGATTAGATATCTCCCTGCACATAGAAAAAACCAATTAACATATAATTCATAACAAAGAACATCTACAATCACCGAATTTATAGTAGCCAAAGAAAAATATTCCTTACCGAGAATGCAACATATCTATTAGAGCATATAACAATTACAAACCTCAAAATACAAGCTAGATAGCCTCAAACTTCAGTCACTAGCAAAAGATGCCTCTTGACAAAGAATGTACCTTTGCATGTTCTAATTCCTCAACAAGCAGAACTCCTGCTCCCTCCCCCATGAAAAATCCATCACGATCTTGTCAAAAAGTGGAGCAATTAGTTTAACTTCATTGCTTTGACTTGAAAATATCCTCTGATATTTGGAATACACGACAAGTATGAGAAATCTTAATCTGCTTAGGTCAATATACAAAATTATGACATTCAAAGGAAAGCAAAAATCTACAAGCTTTGCCGACATTCAAAGGAAAGCATTTGCCAAGAAATGTAAAGTATAGCTAGTGAATTTTTTAGACATCAAAGTCCATCAACAGAGAATATAAATACATCTCAAGGATGATTCTTTTGTGAACTGGAATCTAAAGAGATCATGAATAGAATGCATCACAAATAGTAAATCATCAAACGTTGGAACACAACACTATAATTGGAACACCATACTGGAAAGACATAAATTTCATGAATCCTCTTCTTCATCACACCTGGACTGCAATTATGCCATATGTTTAGTGTGCCATGTTTTATTGCAGTGACATGTACGGAAACTTGGTCCATGTAAGATTATTTTAGTGAAACTAACTCTTGTTTTAGCATTAATTTCAATGCTTATAAATGTGGATGGACTGATGGTCACAAATTATTAAAAAATCCTGTTACCTATACATAAATTCATGATAATGCAGCCACTTGCATTGTGAGGAGGCCTGGATTTTCAAATTATACATACCTATCAAATTTTTTCTTAGTTTTACCAGTATTTAGATTTAGAATTTGATTTGCAAAAGAATGTTTTTCACTGTTTTAAGAAATGAGAGTGGAAATTCCTAAATCCACCTACATTTCTTATAAATTTACCTCTAAATTCTTTATTAAAATATAATATAATAAATAAATTTCACTATTTTTTATGCCTTGTAGTACAAGCTGTTAAAAAATTTAATTGTAATTTACATATCTAAGGCAGCTACATATCTAGTTTAGATAAATAAGGCAGCTACATATCCCACCCTTTTGAGATAAATAAGGCAACTACATATCTAGTTTAGAACAAAACATCATAGCCTGTGGCAAGGTGAGAGCAATATTATCTTCTGTCTATTGCACAGTTTCAGCATGAAGGTAGATGTCAAGAGTAGTACATATTTATTCAAGGAGTACCTGCTGATTAATGTCACATCCGATAGCTTGACAGTTACTTTTGCTCCTATGAACAATTCTATTGCATTCATAAATTCCATCGAGGTTGTTTCAGTCCCAGATTTTCTGACATCAAATGTGCTGACGACTTTGTCTCCTTTAAGTTCTTTCAGTGGGTTACCTGTTATTGCATTGGAGACATCCTACAGGCTCAATATGGGAGGTAATAAGGTCAAACCTAAAAATGATACTCTTGGTAGAACATGGTACCCTGATAAGAGCTACCTAGCTATTAATAGTTCTGTTCAAAATGTCACTACCCTTTCCAGCAGCATCAGATACCCTGAAAGTGGCACAGTCACGCCAGATATTGCCCACAATTATGTGTATGCTACTGCAGAAGAGATGGGAAATGCAAATGTAGTCAACCCAGTCTTTAATATTTCTTGGGTTGTTTCAGTGGATCAGGATTTCTCTTATTTTGTTCTCACGCACTTCTGTGATATTGTGAGTAGGTCACTCAACCAGTTGTATTTTGATGTCTTCATTAATTCTCAAACTGTCCTAGACAATTTGGATCTTTCCTCCAAAGCATCGAATTTGGCTACTCCATATTACACAGACTTTGTGGTTAATGCCTCTGGATCCAAGAAGCTATCTATTAGCATTGGCCCGTCATTGGTGGACAATGTAGATCCCAATGCTATCCTGAATGGTTTGGAGATGATGAAGATGAGCAATGAAGTTGGAAACCTGGATGGCCCTTATTCTGTCAATGGTCTTAAAGTAGGTCCTATTGTAGGATCGGTAGTGGGAGTTGTTGCCACGCTTGGGCTCTTGGCAGGTGGCTATTATTGCTTTTTACGGAGTCCAAAGTCCAAGTTAAAGAATTCTCCTCCTGCATGGTTGCATCTTCCATTTCATGGAGGGAATTTTCATAGCATGGGCAGTAAAGTTTCAATGACATCCCATAAGAGTGGTACTGGGAGCTATGTTTCCTCTGCATAATCAAACCTTGGTTGATACTTCACATTTGCTGAGATTCAGGAAGCTACAAATAAATTTGATGAGAGTCTGCTTCTGGGAGTCGGAGGGTTTGGCAAGGTTTATCAGGGGAAACTAAAAGATGGAACTAAAGTGGCAGTTAACCGAGGAAATCCGAGATCTGATATAACAATTAAAATACAGAGTTTGATTAACACCAAAAAATAATAGCCATTTGATTTCAACATATGCATGACCAAAAGTTTTAAGTCATGAATTTATGCTGAATGTAACTTGTCGGCACGTCGGCAGTGACTATCCGACATTTAAAGTTCAACCACGACCAAAAAATGCTAAGGTGCAGGGCAGTTATGCGCCGACCGTTGAAAAATGCCTCGACATGCCGATAAGTTACAGTTTTTAGTGAATTTCTTGCAACATGTTAGAACCAGCCGACCGGCATCCAACTGGGGTATGCCTTTCGGCATAACAATACCTTCATTGTAAATATAATTTTAATAAAAGTGGGACCAATCAAGAACTTGGAAAACAATTGGCTGCGAAAACTCGTAGAGCTGGGATATAGAGTGCCGCCCACATTACAAAGAGAAGAAAAATAAATACAAAAATGGTACATCCCATAGAAATTTATTCAGGGCGGTAATGCTCGACCACGAGAATGCGTATGTAGTGGGAAACACTATTAAAAAGATAATGTTGTCCGCATTAGGTGCATGCAAAATACAAAAATATAGTAACAATAGACCATCCTTGTTCATTGGAAACGTTGAAGTTTGCCCAACAAAGACAAACCATGGTCTCAAAACCATTTGTGGTTGAGCTTTACCACCATTTCCCTCTCCTAGTCCACTATATCATCGCTCTCAAACAATGTAATTACAAAAGAATCAATTCTCAAATTATATCAAAATCTGGGCAGGTGAGAATCAATTATGGATGACACAGTGCA
The DNA here is from genome assembly GCA_019776745.2 of Taxus chinensis. NCBI lineage: Eukaryota > Viridiplantae > Streptophyta > Pinopsida > Cupressales > Taxaceae > Taxus > Taxus chinensis. Next base: position 43,958 of record JAHRHJ020003577.1, read on the forward strand.
GGTGAATGATTTGCAAGGCCGAAAAGAAGTAGAAAAATAAATAGGAGTTGAGTGTTCATGTGACCCACTGCCTTCTCTTGAAGACGCCATCAAAGGATCCCTGTGAAAGGGCGGCCCTTGTTCAGCACCTCCGTCATAGTCATACCAATAATATGTAACAATCACAAGTCATGTCTGTAAATGTGGAGATATTCTTTGGCGTTGCATCAGAATCAGCATATGCCTTCATGGATTGCTTTTCAGGGCCTTAGAATTATCGTTTGTTTAATCAAACTGGTGGTTTCACTGTTCTGCTATCTGGTTATTGGTACTTTCCTGGTACAAGTGGTGTGTCAATGTTTGGATTTGTTCTCCTTCCTCTTCAGGTTGTATATTCTCACTATTTACTGCATTATGTGTTGAGGGTTCAGCGCATGCTGTTCCATATAGAAAAATCTTATCCAACTGGTTGTTTAGAGTTTATTCTGCAATTGTCAATATTAAGTATTCGATTGTTTAGCACTTTTGAGTATGGTGAATGTTAAATTACAGATGGTCTTTGTGAAACCATGAGTTTTTTTATGCTCGGTCTTCCTCTATATTTTAAAAAAATTACAAAACAACAAAACGATCTACACTAACTTGTCAAACAAATGATCTTTCAAGATATAAAACATTCACAAGTTAAAATAGTAACACAAATTATCTGAATGTTGGCCTGGCTAAACTATAATTTTATCTAACCAAGTAACTATCTACTTTTTCCTCCAAACAGGTTTCCTCAATATCATTATCTGCACCATTTAATAGAAACACAAATTATCTGAATGTTGGCCTGGCTACACTATAATTTTATCTAACTACAAATAACTATATACTTTTTCCTCAATATCATTATCTGCACCATTTAATATCAGGTGTCTGCTGCATTTTTGTTTTCTATCAGCTTCCTCAAGGTGGCATGGGAGACCAAGATGTCCATACTCTTTTCCAGGGTATTTATTTTATCCTACCCAGGGAGAGTGCTGGCAAAAGTTGAAGGATTTGGATTTAAACATGCTAGTAACATTTTATTTTCCTTACTTTTTTGATGGTTCACCTCAAACACGTTAAGCTTGTAAAGCATCAAGTTGTCTTTGTAAACCATCGATAGAGCGAGCAAGGACTACATCAATAAAATGCAATATATCATCCAAACGTGATATGATGAATAAATGTTGGCAACTTGAAGATGTTACCTGATAAAGTCATCAAGCTCATCTATGTGAATACAAAAATAAGTGAGAAATTCCTCAAGCTCATCTCATGTTGCTTGAGAAATTCCTAAAGCTCATCTTTATGTATAAACATTTAAGCTGATTTGTAGCTTTCTTGGCCTAGGCGGATATGATGTTTGGAGTGTGATTAAGTCCAATCACTTTTTGTATGGTTAGCTTAAACTTTTATGTTAATATATAAATATTGAAAATCTTTTCAATAAATAAAAAAAAGTCAATGAGAGAGGGCAGCCCTACTTGACTCCTATGGTACAAAAAATTCAAAGAAACCATGGGATGTTCGGAACTGGCCAACAACCATCTCACAGAGACTCATGATGGCAGTAAAGAAAGAATCAATGAAAGAAAGTTGCAGGGAACTGACATGTTTGAAGTATTGCAATCTACTATAAAACCAGATGGCAGTTCACATTTTCTTCTTGTGATTTATCTGGCCCCAATTCTGTTTTCGACTCTGGTTGTTCTTGCTGTAGCTACTAAATCAAACAAGAATAGGGGTGAAACATAGCAGAAGCCTTAATACTTCATATACTACAAACATTTAACCATAAGTTAGCTGCAAAGACAGCCATTCCTGCTGCAAAGATAATAGAGGCTCTTCAATGGTGGATGTACCAGGTAGCATTCTAGCATGCCCTAAGTCCTCTAAACCCACAGTGTGCGTCCGAATCCAGGTACACCACCCAACCTCAACTTGTCTGTTATGTCTGATTTTTCTCGCATGCCCAGTTAAACTATTACCTTGCATTTCTTCTTGTCTTTTAACCAATTTTACAAAGGACTCTGGCTGTTCTCTAGTAGCTAATATTTCAAAGTTTGGATGTCTAAAAGAAAAAATAAACAAAGGTTGTTCCGTTTTGCTACTTTAATTGAAATGCTTCGTAGTAGTCCATCTATATAAGTATTTCAAAATAACGCGATTTGTATATGGTCTGAAAAGCCAATCTTGATTCCTCTCCCAAGTACTGTGCTCATGTTTGCGCAGATCCTAGACATTACAGATCCTAGACAATTGCTATAAATTTGTTCCTAATGTTACTAATATGTTGTTATTTCTTTATAAAATACTGCCAAATTTCAAGTCATTTCGCATAACAATAATTAGATTGTGAGAATAGCATTGAACGTACCCAGCTGAAATCAAACTTAAAATCATGATTTGCACATAAGGAGAATAGGTCGAAAAAAACAAAGTGATATTGGTAAATAAACCCATGTAAAGACACCTTATTAGGAATAGAATTTGTAGAACATGTAGCTTAAATGTAACAAAAGATTAAACAAATTTATTTCAAAATTGTCTAATATATGATGATGTTAGGCACAATTATAAAAATTTAAAACATAAATTTTTAATCAAGATGATCAATCAAAATTAAGAGAGTTCATTGTACAACTAGACACCCATAGAAACAGTCTTCTAAACATGTAAACATGTTTTGATAGTTCCTACAGAACAATTTGACCTAACAGGCATTGCATCCAATCTCATCATCAAAGAAGGCATTGATAGGCATGCAATTCTATCAAAAAAGAATAGTCCACAATAGGGCAAATAAAAGACAGGCGTTGCTTTTGAAAATACCAACATAGACGAAGAACAAAGAAGATGTAAAGTTTTCTAATCTTTTGTATTTATTAATATTTTAGTCTAGTGTGATTTTTTTCGTGATGTAGCATTACAAACATCAAAGATTACAGTTAAAGATATACACAAACAGAAACATCCCAACACAAAACAACACAGTCCTAATCTAAGTTTAACACTTTGAGTGAGACAGGACAGAGAAATAATACATACCTTAAAACGGTCCTGAATGAGTTCTTTCTCCCCCATGTAGTCCTGAAGTTTAGCCTTTATATCATGCACACAGGGTCTGGTGTGGGGGTCTTGGCGCCGCTCTCACAGTTGCTGACTGTCAATTCTCATCACTAAATAGATTAATAACAATGTCCTCATACTTTCTTTCCTACTCATAATATAATCCTACATTCACAATATTAGATCATGCACCGAGGGTCTAGTAATCTGCAGAGCATTTATGAACATTTTAGTTCAACCTGTTAAGTCCAAACAATACATTATAGAAAAAAGGGGGTTACAAAAGATAAATAAAAGAGTAGAGAAGCATAAAAAAAACTGTGGCAGACAGCATACATTCTATCAACCATATCTGAATACTTGAGAATATTGAAGAGGGTCTCTCTGTTATTGTGAAAGTAGGCGTCTCTGTTAGGGAGGATCTCCAAGGCGTCTCTGATAGACCAATACAGATGCTTCTTCATTGTCAAAATCTAGGGCATCTTTTTTTTTTCTTCTTCAGTTCCTTCCCTGAAACACATAACTAAAATTAATTGCAGGAACAAAAAAGAGTCACAAACTAACAGATATGAAGCCTCCTATCTTGAATAGTCTATTTCAATATGAAAATATAATTTAAATCCTTACCGGGAGGATGAATTTGTTCTCTGCTCTTCTCTGTTCGTTCAAACCAAAGAAAAAAACAACGCAAAAATACAGAAAACCATCAGACCACATTATTATAGACCTCACAAGAATATCCATTACAAATCAAGATCAAACCGATTCAGCCCCAAAAACGAGAAGCACGGACGTGAAATAAATTAGGGAACCAAATTAAAATGTAGAGCGAGAAAAATAAAATAGAAATAAATCAAGAAAATGGTGTCCCTTCTCCAAGCACGCGAAAGGGTTTTGCAGGATGCCCTTGAAATGCACCATTTTCAAAGGATGCCCTTTAAATGTGTCATTTCCCAAGTTTGTGGCGCTTTGTAATGCCTCGCTGGACATTGGAGCTTTTTTGTTCTACCTGCCACCTTGACCGACTGTACTGGCTGGCGCATTTTCCTGTCTGTCCTTGCGTGAGGAATGGATGGATACCCGTTTTCTTTGCCATAATCTATTTTTTTTTATTCTCCTTCAATGCGTGCAGGTGGGTAGTGGGTGCGTTTCCTTCTTGGACATTTTTTTTCTCTTCCCTGTCACCTCATTTTGACCTTCTCCTCCTTGGCGTGTTCTGAAAAGTGGATGCATTAATCGTGAAATGAAGGTCTGTCACCCTGGTGTTGTGTGAGAGGGTTTGGATCCTCAAAATCATGTTGTGCAGGTAGTATATGAGGAGCGTTGAACTGAAATCCTCCTAGGAAAGTGCCGCGAGGAAGATTTAGCTGTATGCAGCAGCTACAGGGTCGGAGGTAAACTTATCTCAGAAAATCAGTGGCCCAAAGAGAGCTGGGTGCAATAACTGCTACAGGGCGAGCCCAAGAAACTGTTGGTGTTGATCCTGATGTTCTGGTTACACGCGACCACAGTGGAGATGAGTTGTTGCAAAATCTTGCAGCTATAGCAGAAGTCGTTTTGAGCGCTTCCAACAAGCAGGTTGTCCACTATGTTATTATCTGTTCATTTCGAATGCATCCTCAAATTCGGGATTCTCCTTCAAGATATTTTCATCAAAATCGATTAAGTGACAGTGAGAGTGTTACCAGGAGACCCGATGAATTTTATTGCAAAGATTCTCTAATGAGACCTGCAACAGGTCTGTAGGTACTTATTTTGTTTACTGGAGGCAGCATCTTATTGCGAGCGGCCATAACTTGCGCAGGGGAGACAGAGAAACCGAGGCCAAGGTCAGTCGATGTCTCTTCCATTATTTATGCTTTTAGGCGGTTTTAACATCAAGAGTACAGTAAAAACGTTTAAGGTTTCTAAGCTTTTACTTGTTTTTCGAGGATTGTTTAGGGTTTTTAATATTTTCTTGTTGTCGTAGCATTTCCGCTACATTACTATGTTTGATATGAATTTATGTTATGTATTTTATTATAGTTGTGTCTGGTGGTGGTTTAGTACTCTATGTTATTGTGGCAGTTTAGTATTTAGCTATTGCAGTACATACCTTCAGGTGGTAGATTTTAAAATTCCGTGTTGATAAATTCTCTACGTGTATTATAAGACAGATAAGCCAACTCTTATTGCTTTTGTAAATTACAATGTACTGAAAGGACTAATAAGTTAGGGTTTGCTTTACTCTAGAAAATCTTCATCATCCAACTTCACCTTATTTGTAGTTTTGACTCTTTGATCTTTCTAGCGTTTACAATTTTTACATGTTCTTGTAATTCGAGTAACTAATTTATGTGTTAGATATGTTTATTGTCCTGGTTATTGAGACTTCAGCACTTTGTTTTCCCTTAGTTTTAGTAAGTAATGTATATGTTGGATTTGTTTATTGTTTTGGATATGAGGGCCACCTTTAATTGGTATTCACACTAATGTTTGTTTTTCCATTTTCTTCAGAGTCTCAGAAATTATATTTAGGGGTTAGTGAAATTCCTCGGTTGCTAATATCTATGTACCAATGTAGTTAACATGTAGGATTTAGAGAAATAATCCAATACCGAGTAATGGATAGTTGCAAGCTACTGGTAGATTAAATGTGGTCCTTGATTATATGTTACTTGTGTTTATCTGTATTAAGTTTAGTGCATTGGTTGTGTGGGTTTTCTATGGTGGTTGTGATGCTCTTCAGAACAGAGTGCTTCTATCTTCCCGGAGTTGCTCCCGAGGATTCCAAGAAGGCATGTTTCAATCACCCCCTTTCCTATGCCAAGCATGGCCGTTAACAGGGTATGGATCTTCAGCTAGGCGGAGGAAGAGAAGTTACGCAGGTTGTGTTGCTGTTGCCTGAGCCCTGGTTGACATGGTTGTTGGTTGGAAGAATTCTAATCAGGCATGTTAAATCTACTCCTTGTAATAGTTTTCTACCTTCTTTCAGTATCTTGAAATGAATTTTCTTTCCTACTGAATAGCGCCTAGACAAATGTTTTCGTGGTTGTTTATATCACTGCCTGATTGTGTTGGTTGTTCCTTTAAATATCGATCCAATTTTTCTGGTTTTGCTTGGAATGTCCTTTCCTCCCTTATAGCTTACTCTATTTCATATTTGTCTAAATGGGTTACTGCAAATTTTGAGTGATGCAATCTAGTTCGTAGGGAAGGAAACATTATTGAGTTTTGTTTGCTTATATGACTCTCTTTTAAAAGAATTCTGTGATGGTAGTTATAACTGAAGGTTACTAAATGGAAGGTTAAGCCTACATATCTCTTTTGGTTGAATAAATACGTATTTCCTGTTTAGGGCTCTCCTGTTTTGCTAAAAGGTACATTAATAGTGACGTTGTGTTCTAAAACTTGTTTAAGCCTGTGGGCGTTCCTTACTTTTTGTTTGATTAGAAAATGACATTTGGGTTTTGTTTTATAAATGTACATGGTTGACTATTGTACCTAGTCTAGAGGAGGGATAACCTGGCATCTATTTTGGCCTCTACGTGTTGAGAGAATTATTATACCTACTTCTTGATGTAAAATCTTGTTTGATTAAAGCAAGGGGAAACATTGTAAGTTTAATTGAATGAAATCTCTACAATTTTTATTAAGGGTCGCAAGCAAGCTATTACTAGCTAGACTGAAACAAAAGTTGTAGGTGAATCCATGGTATTGGACTCGTGAACTCGTTTCCTGTTAGATGACAGCTGATTTCAGTGATAATATCATAGGTGGCTGTAATATTTATCTGTTTGATATTTGCTAGACTTTTCCTCGATAAGCCCACATGGATCGGGTAAAATTTCCATCTTCTATACCTTTGGCAAGGAGTTCATAGAACTTCTAGGCCTGACTGCACTGCGTAACCTTCCTGATGGATATGTGCGTTGGTTCTTGTTTTGTGCTTGTACTCGTGGTAAGGTCTTTTGAGTCTGGGGCATCGTTGGTGTTTTACCCTCTGCGTATCGAATCCCTTTGTTTTCGAACTCGAATACCTTATACTTCAAACTTGGTTACTAAAAGGTCCCATTTTGTGGCCTTGTTAAGGAAATCAATTTTTATTTTAATGTTTATTGACATTGTCTGAATTATATAAAAATTATTAACGACTTTTGGGTTTAGTCTTCCCTTATATTATGTAGAGAAGTTGACGATTAGGATAGGGTTTGTTGGTAGAATAATGGCCCTTTCTGTGTCTCTTTTGTACGCTTTTGGAAAAGTGGATTTGTTTTGGTTAACTAGTACTACGTTTAAGAAATCCTATAAGGAGGTAGTGGTAAACTCCTTGGTTAAAACTGAAACTATAGTTGTGTTTCTTTTAAGGGCGTCGAACCCATATTACTATGAAGCCCCTCTGGGAGAATTGGATAACGTCATTTTGCTTCGCGCCTACGATCATAATTAGTATGTTTTGTCTTCTCTTGGACCCCTTTAGTTGGATGGAGTAAGTTTTGGATTCCAATCACGTAATCCATAGGATTACATGAAGGAGATATCAACACTCTTGACTTTCTTGTTCCTAACCCATAAGGTCTTGCCTTGATTTATGTAATTTTGTTCTTATTGGTATTTTGACTTTCTCCTTGTTGGATGGTTTAGATTTCTCTCTCATGTGATTAATTTTGGAGTTATGAGTTGTGTTTTAATCCATTTCTGAATTTAGAACATTCCTTTCTTGATATTGTTAAATGTTAGCTTACTGTTGCAATGTGTAGCCTTAACATGCTCAGTTCTTGCGAACTGACTTTAGTTAATATTTGTGCAGATGGATTATGCGAGTAGACTAGAGGAAAAGAGTGTTAAAGGTTCATCTGTACAATTTATGAAGTACCTTGTAAAAATGTCGAATGTATTGTAGAGTATTGTTGTTGTAACTGTTGAAACTTTGGTTTGTTTGGATAACATGTGAAAGATGAAATTTGATTACCGCTTGGTTATGGGATATTCTAGTGTATTTTTAAATCCTTAGAATAGTAGTGTGGCATGTTCCATGTTATTACTCTCTTGCTCCCGAGTCATGGTTCAATAGAGATAGTATGTCCCTTTGATTTGTGCATCATGTTGGAATGAATTGATATAACCTTGTTTTGTTTCCGTAAACGAGTACTGTTAAACTTTTCTCTTGAGTTAAAATGTTGAGTTGTAAATCCTCCTAAGGCTTAGTAGCAATGAGTTGTAAACACTATAAAGTGAGCTGGATAATCCTGATAAAAGTTAAACTAAAAATTTATATATATGAATATATTATGTAGGTGTGATCTACTTGATAACCTTTGAGACCTGGAACAATCAAGAGGAAAATATCTTTTGTACCGAAATATGATAACTTATTATTCTTTTTATTTGAGCCAAGCTAATAAACATTATCCTTTTATGGTGAAATCTTAAAAGATCTGATGGTGAAATCAATGGTTAGATTTTAGAAGATGATAGGATTTAACAAGTAGGAGGGAAATTGATTAATAAAACCTTAAATCTCTCTCTATCATTTGAAATGTTCTCCTTTGTAAAACTTAATGAAGTAAAGTCTAGATGGAACATTTAACCAATCTTGATAAACTCTTAACCTCAATAAAAGACTGATAGTAAACAATGTGACCCTGAATCTAAATTCTGTTGTCCTGTTCTGTTAACCTTTGCCTTGATTCATGGTAATATTTCTTAAGCAAGGTAAAAATTTAATCTTTAAACAAGAAGGCTATTGTTATGAACCCTAAGCGGTACTTTTCACTCAATCGGAACTTATGCCTTCACCTATGCAATAGAGTTGTGGAACATGTGTTAGTGGCTTGAATAAGATAAATTAACCTTGTAAGAAATGGAAAATGTTCTAAAATCAAATGAATAAGAAAGATTTGGACATCAAATTGATGATCCTAGTTTAGAAAGCTTGGCCTTAAGTTATTTAGTCAAACAGTTGAAAAGAAAGAAGTTCTTCCTTGTGAAAAGAATTGTGTGAATCGTTACATGAAATTTTATAAGAACGTAAGTTAAGAATTAAGAGACACTTTAGTAAACAAGAAAATTTAACAAGAAATTCCTCATGGGATGCCCTAACTGTAAGTGTGTTTTGTGGTTGGACTTCCAATGTTGTCTGTCAAGAAGAGAAAAGTAGATTGTCCTTGATAGGTGTGAACGTTTCCGTGCTGCCTTTATGGTCATCCTTGTATCAGGTTGTTCACAGTGTTAGTTGTATCCTTGGTGATGACTTGTTGTGTCATGTTATGTGTCAGGCAAGTTCAGTCAAAAAAAAAAATTATCCTGTATTTCACTGTGTTGTCATTGTGTTGGTATTTTTGGTGTGTTACATGCTTATTCAGTGTCTCAATCCTCTTTTCCTTCTTCGACTCCTGCGTTGAAACAAAAATAGGAGGAGAACTAAATTATTATCTTACAAAGAGGCCTCTAAATGTTTAAACAAACTTATATGATAGCCTATCTTGCTATACAAATCTCATTTAACCCTAAGAAGAAAATGCCTACAAAGTCTTACCAGGAAGATGCATTATCTTCTCTGCTCTGCTTGTTCAAAGGAGAATTTAGAAAATAACTGCTCAGACCATATTGTTTCAGACATCACAAAAAAACCTAGCAACATCACCTTCCTCTGTGTTCTCTTTGCTTGTTCAACAAGGGATACATCTATTTCAAAATCGTTTGCTGTCATGGCACTGCGCACAAAAATTCCCTACCAAAAGTAGTAGCGGAAAAAATGACGGAACAAATTTTTTTTTTTGTTAATAATACTCTGGCATGATGTACTACAAAGTAAAAAGGGGGGAAAATTTTGAGACGAAATTATATTTTTGGGACGAAATTATATTTTTGTCTCTATTTTTTGTCTCAAATAACCCCCCCTTGTAGTAGTGGAAACGACATAAGGACTTAAGCTTGTGCCTCTAAGTAATTAGCGTCGAAACAAGGAAGACATTGTAGAGAAAACTAGGCCTATACGCAGCGTACAAAAGATTAGGATACGTGTGGAAGTAGTTTGAATCAATGGAAACAACACAAGTTTAAACCTCAACATTTTTCATCAAATCTACTATAAAGCTATAAAAGAAGAACGTGAAAAACTAGCCTATGATCCCGTGCAGCAGTTTGAGAGCATGACAATCGTTATGAGAGATGTTAAGAAATATTACAAGAAACCATGGAGACATGTAGCATTTTGAAATAACCGAAGTCAATCCATGCTTCTTAAAGGTCTCCAAAACTGGTAATTCGAGGACATAGCGACTGAGTCTTGTTCGATGTCTAGAAGGAGAAGAGTCATTCCAAGATTGTAGAAGGCTACGATGCAGATGATGAACACAAAATTTAATGCACTAAGGAGCATACACGTAGCACTACAAAAACATACTGAGCTCATCTCTTCATCCGTGATTTTGACAACTGAGAGAACATATGATCATAGAGGTTCATAGAAAAACAAACATCACCCTCGCCACAAGAAATTGAGAGGACACATCATGACTCAACAAGATGATGAATCCGAAGAAGATGATTATTCTAGGATAAATTTGTAAACGCAATGTAATAAGGGTGGAATCTTAGCATTAAACTAATTATATTTCATTTCTTGGTACGGTTGTATGTAACCGGCCTATTATAAGTTGTAAGCGGTTTCCTCCCAACCCCTTCTCTCTCTATATTTATATGCTCTTTATATTCTAATATATCATTCAATCATTTTTGCACTTCTATGTCACCTACAAAAAATGAAGCACACCATAGCACATAATTGAAAAAAGGAACACTAAAACAAACTACCACCATAGCTTCTATGCAGCCCAATAATTGGTGACTAAGAGGATGTCACTGATCGACCTCAAACCTCCTATGCCTATGTCCTCTACTGCCATGCTACTAGCTTATCCCAATTTGATATGGAGAATTTACACCCTTGAATTGGACTTGGACGTCAGATTCCACCGAAAATTGGTCTGTGAGGATTTTTTTTAATTTTTTACAATTTTATATTCACAACTTTTACAGTGACACATTTTTTATGATAATTACAAATACAATAAATTTTTGGACTCTGTCTCACAATAACTAATGACTAATACAATTTAGAAGAAACTAATGGTGGCATATGACATAATTCTTGAAATTTTGACTAAAAAAATATTTGACACATACTTTTTGATACGGAGACAAAAATGTCAAGACAATAGAATATTTATGATATGACACATATTATATTACACCAAGACAATTTGATAAGATGACATTATGAGACTTGACATAGATTCAACAAAATAACAAAACCATTCTTATGTTTATTAAAACCATAGATTAAATAGACTTTTACTTTTATTACTTTTGACACAAACTAAATAACTAAAGGTTTATATACAAATGTATGACTCACCAAAATAATTTGTCATAGACAAATACTTGAATGAAAAAGTGTAGCATCAAGAATCTGATGACGCTTTTAGTAGCTAGCCTTTCTTCCCACAAATGTGTAGTTGAAAATGAATGAGATATACTTAGTGAATGTTGATGTTGGTCTGGCTATTGATGGAATGCTCAAGTTCAAAACTGAACAAAACGTTCAATGTAGAAGCCAAATCATAATTACTGTTGAAGCTCGATTGATGCAAACAATTCACTACAACCGTAGAACGATGAAACATAAAGCATTAAGTTGATGCAAAAAACATGGCTTCCACTACGTCACTGAGATAAACTTTTATCGAAATAAATAGAATTGGTTGCAAGACCTCGACCACTAAAATAATTTGATATTCTATGGGCCCTTGAAAATAAAGGTTGGAGTAGTTACCATGTCGCTTGCATCGAATGAAAACAGGGCAACGAGTCAAGTCGGGAGATCATAATGAAAGGTGACTGAGATCATACTTTAATATATATTTAATGAGAACGACACAATAATCGCATGATCCAATACAACAATCGTGAGAATCATGCCAGTATTACCTAATATTCATGCAGAGATTCAATAAATCAGACCAACTTATTTGTAGATGGAGGTGTGTATGTTAACAACCCGTGATCATGGACAGAGTATGCAATTTCCTGACATGATGTTTTATAATAACCACAATATTTGTAAATTTTATCTATACACTTTGACCTGCATATATCTAACCGATAACAAATAAGATACAACCATGCACAAGGAAATCACGATGATTGAACTTCCCCTTTTAATTAAATTTACATCTTTTTCAGGAATAAAGACGCTCTGAGACCAAATGCAAGGTTTGGTCTGAGTTGCAGAGATTAAGCATCAGACTAATAATATATTTTTATTATGTTTCCAACACAATACAATGGTTAATATATGGTCACAAAGGTAGTCAAACAACCTCCTAGGAAATAAGATCTAATAACCTAGGATAGTCACATACATGATAACAAATAAAATTGTTATAATAATATACTCACTTTATTTATTACTATGGTAATTTACTCAATGTAAATGTGAGCAATACTCTGATTTCCTAACAACTATTGTGTTATAAATCACACTTTTACATTTGTATTATCTTGATGATGGTGCATCTCCCTCATCTCTTTTTGTGTATATTGAAATTATGAAGATCATAAGGTATACAAAATGTTCTTCAAATGGAAGGGGGGTCTAGGTTTGTGTATCAAAACCCTTAAATAAATATGATATCACTCCAAGGGACACTAGTTTTTGAGCAACTCCCTCCTCACTAGTTGATGACTAAGTTTTGCGAGGCCTTTTCAACAAATTTGCTTTTTTACATATTTTTAACTATCGAAGTCCTTGAATTCAATTACTTCATATAAGTTTGGTATGCTTTCATTTTTTTAATATAGATTCCCACATGGAAAATCTCAACTACAACATCCAAACAATCGACTTCAAGTTTTTTTTAATTGATGGCCATGTCTTGTTTTAAATTTTTCATTTTTGTATAGGATGGGAGGATGTTGGAAATTTTATGTGGTCATCTATTATACAGATTGAAATTATTCCATTCCATGAGACCATCTCCTTCAAGGAGTTTTGTCAAATAATTCTTATGCCTTGTGTATGCTTCCACCTTTTGCATAAATTTCTACGATTACAATTGCAACCACTACATCTGATAATTTTCCTTTTAATTATCTTTTGATTATGGCCATTATAACTTCCCAAGGTCATATTTTTTCTTATCCTTATTCATGTGTAAATAGGCCTCTACGAATGGATTTCAAATCCAATTATTTCTAATAAAAACAACATCATATCTATTCTATATTTATTTTCAAAAATATATGTCTATTCTATTCTATATTCCTAGTGTACTATATGTATCTAACAATAGGAAAAATGTCCCTCCATGTTTAACAATTAAGGAAATCTTTATAGTGACCACCTACATTATAATATACTTTTTCCTTGCTCTTGAATATACAATTGCTTTATTTGTTGGGTTGTCATATGTATAAACAATGTACTATGTTCATTATTCTCGGTATTTCTTTGTATCTCTCTCTCTCTTAGGAGTATGTGTCTAAAATGAAACATCTAATCTCCAATGATTTAATTAAGTTAATAATTTTTAGCCTATGATCATAAATTTTATTGTTTCATAGGATGTTTAGGTGCTCTATTTTTTTGTGTTCAAATCCAGTGTTCTTTCTAGAATTAACAATTTCTTCCTATATTTCCACCCCTCACGCCCATTCATTTTTAGTTTAATTTTATATACAGAGAAATACTACACAATAGAAAAAAAACAAAAAAGTGAAAACATGATCCTTATTCATATCTCCTTGCAACTTTCGATGAGACAAATGAAGCTTGGAATGAAGCACCGAACTTTTGAATATCAATGATCAATTGTTTGTGGATTCTCCAAACATGTTCTGAATCAAAGTATATTCCAACTTTGAGAAAAGTGATTGAATGACTGATTGAATTGATTATTGGATTCATGATCAATTGGATAGTATAATATCATATAGAATTGAATGGTAGTTCGAAATAAGAATGATTCAAATTTCAAATTTTCCAAAGACAAAAATGGAGAGAAATGAGTTCTTATTTATACATGAGGAAAGAGAATCCAAAATCCTTGATTTGTGTTATTAACTTGTCTTATCTGAAGCTAACGAAAGCATGATTGAAGATATTTTTTTGAGTTTGCAACTTGATTGGAAAGATTGTTTCGAGCTTGAGTGAGTGAGTTTTGGATTTGCGGAGATTTTTTTTGAAAGGAATGCTTTATGGGATCTGTGTACTCAACTCAAATGCATGATTTGATTTAATCTAAACTTTTCCTCTTGCACATATTTAATGATTTTATCTTTTATTGATTTGTTTTTCTCTATTCAACTTGAGATGTTAATTAGTGAAGTGAAAGTGGATATGAAGTGAGGTGGAAATGGATATGTGTAAGATTTATTTAATTATTTTAATATGAAATTAGCTAATGGGATAGGGGATGAATAATAAGAGTGAAAGGATTAATTAATTAATCCTAGGAATGAGATATGAGTGCAATAGGTTTCATAGAAAAAATATTAAATTATTCAAGACCATGTGTGAGTGATAGGAATGATAGAAGTGTATTTGGGAAAATGTTGTAAAATTTCATTCAAGGTCGTAAAATAGTAGAATATATCAAAAATGGTAAAAACATAGTCATAATGTACTATGTAGTAGTTATGGGACGGTTTCAAAGGTGTAGAATGTGCGATGCAAAATTTTAGAGTTTGTATATTTGACCCTCTTTAAAGTGTTATTATGAATTAATTGTTGACAAATCTTACACTTGTGCAAAATGGGAAACTTGAAACTTCATTATGGTGGAAGGGATTGATGAAGTGAGCCTAAATAGGGGATGTATTACAGTTCTATTATGTTTTTAGTTGCAACAATTAATTAACTACATGTAATCTATAGATATGTGTGTTGTTACAAAATGTAACACCTCACATGGATTGCCATTTCATGTTCATCTTCAACAAGGAAACAAAAAATCCCCAAAGGAAAAATGCATTGATTTGATGAAGGCAAGAATCATAGTTTAGGAGAAATACTAAATTTTTGAACAACAAACAGATTAATAGTTTACAAGAAAGAGAGTTAATTATTAAAATTACATGCATTTAAAAACACATTATTTCTGCATGTAAATACATTTAATAATGTGATTGAGTCGTTTATTTAGTTAAACAATGAATATACATGTCTTAAAGCTGAAAGCAGAAAGCATTATACAACTTAAGTACAAAAATTCAATTTTATTTATTCATGAAGAAGTACAATATTTCCCACACAAGTCATGGGATGTAACTCATAACCACTTAAGAAATAAGTACACGTGCATGAAGTTCAAAGTAAAATAGTATAAAATAAACCTATTATTTCCTTGGGCTTTTCTTCTAAGTCTTATTCACTTCAGATCCAGCTCCATCTTTCAGTCATCTCTCCTAGTAGTCACAATGTACTTGAAAAATGAAAATAAATGGCATCAATATTGAGCTCAGGGTTTGATCTATACGCATGTACTATCTAACTACATGCAGATGGATTTATAAAAAATAGAAGCATAACATACATCATATACATATACACAATTCATAAGAGCAATATTGTACATCATTACATATGATTCCCAAAACCATTAAAGAGGAAGAAAGAGAAAAGAAAAACTATGGAACATAAGATAGGCCAAAAGGCCTAAATATTTTCTAACTCTATTCTTAAATGTATAGGTAGATGTTGCAGTGAAGGAGAAAATAAAAGCATGTCTTACTGACCTCGTTGTTAGATAAAATTTGCCTAAAAACAGAGTTCATGAATTCCATGTTATGATATATCAAATTGCAATAACTCACAAATACATAATGGCATGAAATATGAATGTGACTCAGAGTTTAGTAGATTATCTAAAAATAGAAAGATTTACAGTGCAGATCAGAAAAGGAACTTGATTGCTTACTTCCATTAAAAGATAAGAGTATAACTCAAACAAATTTTAATATTGCAGCAGATAAGTACATAATATCATAAGTTGAGAAGTTTAAAACATCATTTGTTAAGTTCAAAAGAATTCATTTTCAGATTTCAAGGAAGGCTATTCATTCCAAATCAAGATGCTACATCATTAGAGAATATCAAAAGATCAACAAAGTGCTTCAAAAGGTAATATATTCATCAAGGTTGCGGATTAGAAATAAAATAGAAGTATTAAACTACAAAGTTTTCTCAAATATGATTAAAATAGAAATCTAGCTGAGGGAAGAATCAACTTGTATAAAAACAAATATATAACTCAGAGAGGAGAAGAGAATTGGTACAAGATTATAAATGGAGCTCATTAGATTCATGAAAAGGGAAGACTTTTGCACACTTCCACATCTAGTTTTTGGACTCCTTAATGACATCTACAATAGTCCTGAGAAAAGTTGCATAATCTAAAGTGTTTGACCCATCATGATGTACTATCATAGTTTGAGCATCATAAGAACTACCAGTTTGTAGAATCAACAAGAAAACATGAAAAATAAATATTTACATAGAAGTACCAAGACGAGCCATATTGATCAAAATGAAATTAGAGCCTATATTTCTTCAAAAATTAAGTTACTCCTCAACATACATAATTCTAAGTTGTAGACACATACTCCACAAAATAAAATAGATGATCAAGTATCGCTAAATCAGGAAAGGCTGGAGTGGTTTCTATAAGAATAGACTATTCATAAAGATACAACAGAGCAGAATATGTACAAGTACAATGAAAGGAAATGTTATAAAGAGTTTGGGTATAAAGAAAACAGAATGAAACCTAGCTTCTGTTAGATCAGGAGAAATGCAAAAGATGTCTGAATGAATATTGTTCAATGTGAATACAAGTGAGAATGTGGTTAAGAGGTAACCGCCTGTAACTGAAAGATCGGTTACATGTAGCTAAACTAAACTATGTATTAATTATGCCAACATCCCCCCCCTTAATACATTGATTTTACAAATCTACCCCAGATTCATCATCTTGTTACGTCGCAACATGTCCTATTTGCTTCTTGCAACAAGGACTTTGTCTGGATTTTCTTGAATATCTGCGACATATGTGCTCTTGTTTGTAGAAAAACTGATGAAGAATTGAGCTCAAAAGCTCGTGTGGTGTGCCACAGATGTGCCTGAGGGAATTCAATCTCACATTTGTCATCTGGATCGACACAACTCTTCTCCGTCTATATGTTGAACAAGACTCAGTCCATTATGTCCTTGGATTGCAAGTTTTGGAGACTGGCTAAGAGTAGATACCGATGCTCTTCGGTTCTCTCAAATGCGGCACGTCTCTATGGTTTCTTGCAATGTTGCTAACATACTGGGGCACGAATTTCATGCTCTCAGACTGTTACATGGGATCATAGGCTGGTTGTTCGTGTCCATCTTTGATAACAAATTTGATGAATGAATGAAGGGGATTAATCTCGTTTTGTTCCGATTTGATTCAAAAAAATTCCACGTCTCTTGATCTTTTGTACAATGCGCTTGCTAATGTATCGCTTGGTCTGCGAACAACAATTGAGAAGATGTTGCAGGAAGGAGTCTACCAACTCACACCTGGGTTTTCGGTGGTCGATGCCACTCATGTCAAACTCCACACAATGCTTATAAATTGGTCAGTGGTCAGTGCCACATGCTCTCTTCTCCCTCTTTGGTGACTACACCGTTACTCAATGAGACTACTTCTTCCTCCACGGTTGTGCTGCGACTCTTCACTAACTCGCCAAAGCTCTATGTTTTTGGAATTTAATTTTGATGTAGACATTATTGTAAAGAGTGCTTCAAAGTTTTGTAGACCTCTTTCTACATCAATAGAAATGAGTTGAAAGGTAAATCATAACTGTCATAACCGTTCTGTCCCTTCCTTGTGCAACTTATCCTTATCCTTGCATCTCTGCTAGGAGCTCCACGTTTAGATAATCCTTTTGTGTTTGCAGAATACATGCATTTTGGAATGGCACTTGGTCACATACAGTCAACTTTGACGCCAAGATGACTCCAAATTCCACGGCTTACCTCCTTCCCACTAGGTCTGTACATCAATTTCCAGCCACGTCCAAACAAAAAAACAACGACTCCAATGAAAGGAAATGAAATCAGGTCGTTTGGATCTCCACGCAAGCTTATGCTCCTATGCTCCTTCCATGGAAGCCTCTCCTCCAGCACACAACACACAAAGAAATATGCCAAAAACTGGCACTCCAATCTTCCACGCAGGTAGAGGATGGACAAAGGATCAAATAAATTTCCATGCGGGAGGGGAAGCGGTGGTTTCCAGCATATATTCAACAGTCCATGAAACTAATGAAATAAAAACCTTTCTGGCTCCCTCGCTCCCACTTCCATGCTCTAATACCAATGTTAGATCAGGAGGAATGCAAAAGATGTCTGAATGAATATTATTCAATATGAATACAAGTGAGAATGTGGTTAAGAGGTAACCGCCTGTAACTGAAATATCGGTTACATGTAGCTAAACTAAACTATGTATTAATTATGCCAACAGCTTCATTCTGAGACCGAGAGAAATAACTAAGCACAACATATACAATTAGGTTCCAATAGCAATAAACAACCAAATATTGAATATCTCATACATATGCAAACTAGAACTAGTCGAATGATCATAATTTTAATGATCAAGTATAGTCAAGGTGTTAGTATCAGATATCATCACCTAAAGGTGAGCATTAGACTTTAAATCATAAACACATGATACATCATAAGGTATAAGAATTGATATAAATCACAGTTCAAGGTATCTTCCTCTGACCAAGCTACATCTATTTTACCTTCAAATTGAAATAAACAAACTGCATTCATGACCCCTATATATCAAAGTTTCTTGAAGATTAATAGAATAAATAAGAAATACATACTTTGAAGGCATTTATTGACATTATTCATAAAGAGTCAACAGCCAAAAAAATATCAACATTCAAAGAGATTCAGAGCGAGATTCCTACTAAATACACAGATGTAAAGGCAACAGTGCATATAACTGTGTACACAATTTCTTTTCTAGAGGAGTATAGTCAAAATGTTTTCATCATAGTGAAATACGTTTCTTACATTCATCAAAAAGTCCTCATAAGCTCAGAAGCTTGAATTGTTCATGAAGGTCGTCATAGGAAGAAATCACAATAAGCTCAGAAGCTCGAATTGTTCATGAATGTCATCATAGGAACACTCAGAATGAGCTCAAAGGCTTCAATAATGGTGGCCAACATGATCAAATATCACTCAAAAATCTATAAAAAGAAAACAAATAATGAAAATATAGATATTCAGAGCCTCAGAGAACCACTTTGCAGAGGAAAACAAGCTCGAGATCTGACAACAATGGTGGCGAGGGAAAAAAATGGCCAGGACTTCGCCACCCAATATGAACCTAAAACAATGAACAAAAGATAAACTCGACGATATTTTTAAACATACCTAACTCATCCGAAGTTAATTTTAACGACATACATTTAAGACCTAATCCAACTAGCCAATCAGAGAAAATTTAAAACATCAACGGTCAATATTAGTTGGTACAAGATGTAACGGATGAAGATCCATCACCATATTCAATGAAAATTCTAGGTTTACCACAGTCAGGTCATGGAATAGATCAACAATGAAGATTAAACATGATACAAGCATCAAACGATGGATGTTATAACCGCCAACTCAACCACATTGAAGAACTCAACCAGAGTTAAAAGGTGTCACCGACCAAATTAAGGGTCAACTAATCGTGGGGAGGGGGAGATACCCCAAATAATAATCATTTCATTGACCTGTTGAAGGTCTAAAACAAAACCATATGCCACGAAATAATCAAATTCCGACAACCATTATATTGCAAAAGGGCCCAAAGACTATTGTTTAGATCATCATGATTAATCAAAAGGTGGCCAAGCATATTATTTTCTTTGACCTTTCTAAAGGTTATAAATAATTGATTCAAGACTATTCAAGGTGCCTAAATATTTTCATCAAAGTATTCCAAGTATTCAAACTCCAATATATGCCAATGACCAAATCAAAAGGAGAAGCTCCATGATTATTTAATCATAATATATGACAAGTCAAAGAGGGACTTATTATGCCAAAGGTTGCTTTACCTTAAACTTTCCAAACTTTACCTAAATATTTGTAAAAGGAAAATGGAGAAGAATGAAGGTGTTCCCCACATGGGGGTGGATTGTTTCTATTTTGTTAAGTGTTGAAGACCAAGAAAGTTTTTTGCATGTCATCCACTAGGATACAGAATAGGAAAAGAGGACAAAAGGTTGAGTATGTGCACAAATGTCAACATGAATGCCTACAAGTTATCCCTACATTTTGGATGAATATTTTTGCAAAGTATTAAAAATGAAATAATTATTTTTTGCATGTGCATCTAAGGGGGTAGAATTAAAGAGTGCTAAATTTATCTTCACAAGTGGAAAAATTTGCAAGTATCACATCAAACAGTTTGCATGTACATTGGAGAAGACTTACACAACAAGTAAAGGCTATTATTAGCAAAATTATTCATCAAAATTTATTTAAAAATAGATCAGTCAACTGCACTTGGAATGAAATGTATTTTTGTAATCAATGCTATTAATTCCTCATTGTATTAAAATGTCTCTTTTTATTCCTATAATTATTCATGATAAAGGAGTAAAATTAGCATGCATGGGCGAGTACAAATTTTAGCCTATTTTTAGGATGGATTAGGTGAATAATCTTGCTGTATATTGTGTACAACTACAAGGCACAAGGAGAAATTTTTGGAATAGGAGTGTTATAGAATTTTACCAGTTTGCCCCTTGAATGAGAATTTGTAGTGGTGTGTATATCTCATTAATTCTTGTGAATGTCAAATTACTTTATTAATCATCTTACCTTAGTGCAAATTTAGTATTTTTTGCATAAGATTAGTGTGCATATTATGTTATGGTGTTGTTGTGATTCATTCCCTCAATACACAACTTGTTTTGCCTTAATATTTTGTTGAAACTATTGGTTTGTGCATCCAAAATTCATTCTCAAATTGATTGTGAACATACTCAATCAAATACCTCAACAAGTTTGGTGTATCACCCAATTTTCAATTCATTTAGAGTTATCCTTTTACCCTCAAAACCCCTAAAAATTATTTTAGGATACATAAAAAAGGAACTGGTCTTGATAGCAGAGACTCACCTCAACAATAGGTATACCCACAGACCTAAGGTGTTTCTATTGTATCTACAAAAGAGAGAGATCCAAAGCAAGCTTAGAACACCTACAGTCATCTCTCAACATGGTTCACTGTTGAGAGATAACAAGGCTTCAAAAATGGTGGCCAACACGATCAAATATCACTCAGAAATCTCTAAAATAGAGCAAAAATAAAGAAAAATACATATATTCAGAGCCTCAGAGAACCATTTTGCAGAGGGAATCAAGCTAGAAATTAGACAAAAATGGTGGCGAGGGAAAAAATGGTAAGATATTTTCCACCCGAAACGAGCATGTAAAAAAAAAGAAAAGATAAGCTCGAGGAGCTTTTTAAACAAACCTAACTCATCTGGAGTTAATATCAATGGCCTAGATCAAATCGCCAGGATCAAATGATGTAATACATTGAAGACCTAATCCAATCAGCCAGTCAAAGCAGAGTTAAAACATCAAATGTCAAGATTGGTTGGTATAAGATCTAACGGATGAAGATCCATCACCCTATTCAATGAAAACTTTATATTTACCATAGTTAGGTTAAAGGTACAGATCAACGATGAAGATTAAACACAATACAAGGTTCAAACGGTGGATGTTATAACCACCAACTCATCCACGATGCAGAAGTCAACTAGAGTTAAATGGTGCCACTGACAAAATTAAGGGTCAAGTCATCGTGGGGAGGGGGATCTGCCCCGAATAATAATCATTGCATTAACTTGTCCAAGGTCTAAAACAAAACCATATGCCATGAAATAAACAAATTCCGACAACCATTGTATTGCATGAAGGGACCGAAGACTATTGTTTAGAACATCATGATTAATCAAAAGGTGGGAAAGCATATTATTTTCTTTGACCTTTCTAAAGGTTCTAAATAATTGATTCACAAATATTCAAGTTGCCCAAATATTTTCATCAAAGTATGCCAAGTATTCAAACTCCAATATATCACAATGAGAAAATCAAAAGAAGAAGCCCCATAATTATTTAATCATAATATGTGCGAAGTCAAGGAGGGGATTATTATGTTGAAGGTTGCTTTACCTTAAACCTTGCAAACTTTACCTAAATATTTGTAAAAGGAAAATGGATAAGAATGAAGGTGGTACCCATAATGGGTTGGAAATTTTCTATTTTGCTAAGTGTTGAAGACAAAGAAATATTTTTTCTTGCACAAGAGTATCTTTTGCACGTCATCCACTCGGAGAAAGAGATGGAAGGAGGAAAAAAGGTTGAGCATGTGCACAGATATCAACATTAGAGCTTATAAGTGGTCCCCACACTTTGGATGAATATTTTTGCAAAGTATTAAAAATAAAAGAATTATTTTTTCTCATATATGGAGATTATTTTTTGCATGTAGATCCACGGGGGTAGAATTAAAGAGTGCTAAATTTATATTTGAACTGGATCAAGTTGCAAGTATCACATCAAACAGTTTGCATATACATTGGAGAAGACTTACACAACAAGCAAAGTCTATTATTAGCCAAATTATTCATCTAACTTTATTTAAAAATAGATCATTCAATAGCACTTGGACTGAAATAAATTTTTGTAATCAAGAATATTAATGCCTCATTGTATTAACATGTCTATTTTTATTCCTTTATTTATTCATGATAAAGGGGTAAAACTAGAATACATGGGAGAGTACTAATTTTAGCCTATTTTTAGGATGGGTTGGGTGAATAATCTTGCTATATATTGTGTGTAATTGCAAGGCACAAGGAGGAATTGTTGGACATAGGATTGTTGAGGAATTTTTTTCTAGTTTTGTCCCTTGAATGAGAACTGATTTCGGGTTTTCCAATTATTTGCAGTGGCGTGGATATCTCTTTAATTCTTGTGAATGTTAAATTCCCTGATTAATCATCTTACCATACTGTGAATTTTGTCTTTTCTGTAAAATATTAGTATGCATGTTATCTTATGGTGTTGTTGTGATTCATTCTCTTAATACACAAAGTGTTTTTCCTTAATATTCTGTTGAAAACTATTTTTTTATGCATCCAAAATTCATTCTCAAATTTATTGTTCACATACTCAGTCAAATCCCTCAACACGTTTGGTCTATCACCCCATTTTAGATTCATTTAAAGTCATCTTTTTACCCTCAAAACCTCTAAAAATTGGTTTAGGATACATAAAAAATGAACCGACCTTGAGACTGGAGACTCACCTCAACAATAGGTATACCCATAGACCTGAGGTGTTTCCATTTTATCTATGAAAGTGAGAGATCGAAACCAAGCTTAGAACCCTTGCAGTCATCTCTAAAAAAGGGTGAAATTTCGAGAGACAACAGTAATAGCGCAATAAATATAATATAAAAATGCAAATAAGTGAGAAAATGATAACGAAGTGTGATAGACTGCTTGATTTTCCCAAGTGAAACATTTGGATGCCCCAATGTGTCTAGATTATACTTAATGGAATGCCTCTCAAGTGGATGGATGAAGCAATAAAATGGTGGAAAAGCACTTGATAAGATGAAGAAGATAATGTTGGAGCAGTGACAAACAAAATGGTCTTCGAAAATGAGATATGGTGGGTCAAATGCCTAAATTAGGGTTCTAGGACCTAAATTATGGTTCTTTCATGGGTTGAGCTATAAGGAGGATAGACATATGATGAATCTAGTCAATGAATTATGTTGATATGCCAATGTTTTTGAAAATTTTTTGTATCATTGACTGTAATGATGATATGACTAACATTACTCGTAGCTTGAGATTCCATTCAAATTTTGTACTTTTGAGCAACCTACTTTTGTATTGAATTCAATAGAGTTAAATTGCAATGATTATTAAAGAAGAAATGATAATCAACCCATTATGTGTGTGAACACACACATGTAGTACATAAAAAGGTAAAAATAATTCCAATATACAAGTACATGTTTCCACCTTGGCAGATTACAACAATTTATAGTAGATTTAGAGTGAAAGAAAGTCATTTTTTAGAGCAAAAACTTGCAACAATTTATTCTATAGATCAAAAAGTTTATTTGGTGACTCCTTAAGGTTGATTTCAGACCAGCTTTATAGAATGTTCCATGCCTAAAGTGACTACAAGATCTTTGGTTAGAGGAATTCTTGTTGAGTTTATTTCGTTATCTTTGAATTCTTCAAGAAGAAGAAGAGTTAGCAATACCTTACCTTTGAATTCTTCAAGAAGAAGAAGGGTTGGCAATACCTTACCTTATAACAGGCCTAATTTTGGCAACCCTCCTCCTAATTTTCCTTCACCACTTATTAATCTTGTTGTTTAAATTCCAGTCATCCAAATGGCCATTCAACCACCTAGGAATTTTGTAACCTTTACTAATGGAAGCTCTTTAGCAATTCCAATTTATCATGATATTCCCAATGTTGTCATGAAAATTTTACTTTAATTTACTATTGAAAATCATATTACTCCTGCATAGCACATTAAATATGTTGCACCCCTTTGTGTTGTACATAACATAACTCATTAAGATGTATCATTAAGACTTTTAGTTGCATCCTTTAAAGGACAATCCTTGTAATGGTATAGAACCTTAGAGATTAAGATCATAAGAACGTGGGATGAGTTAGGAGAGAAAATACTTCAGTAATTTCAAGTTCATTATGATCGTTTATCCCTCATAGATAATTTTCCTACAATTAACAGAACCCCTCATGAATTTATGGCTAGTTTCAACATCTATTTTACTAGAACTTGGGAAGGAATTCCAGCTAGTGTTAGACTTATGCTAAAAGCTAGAATGTTTCATAAATTTATATTATTTTAATATCATAGCCTTAATGAATGAATTTCAAATATTAATATTTCATGGGAGGATGCTTTAAGTATTCCATTACATCAATATTTACTTTCTCATGAGCTTGCTAAGCTGTGGATTTCATCAAAAACAACAAAAAAGTACTCCCATAAAGTAGACATCATCCTTGGAACAATGGAGAAAGACCACATTAAATAGGTTAAATGGATGGTTCAAAATGTCTTAAACACTCATGACATCAAGAAGCCACCACCATTTTATCCTTATCTGATTATTAGAGATTATTTATTTCATAATTTCATAGTTGACAGTGGTGTAAGTAACACAGTTATGCCAAAATCAATTGCAGAAAAATTGGGCATGTAAGATGAGCCTACAGAGAAAAGTATGTTGTAGCTAGATGTAACGACAACCAACATAGTTGGAATTATCATAAATCTAGAGGTAACCTTACATGTTTGTCCCAATGTTACTATTTTATAAGATGTTAATATTGTAGACTTACCTCCATACTTTGCCTTATGTTCATCATGAGATTTTACAGCAAAGATAGGAGGTTATCTTTCTTCAGATTCATAATTTTTTTTCTTTACTATAAGATATGGAACTAAGGTTACCATAAATTTAGATCCTCTGGCTAGATTTCATATTGAGCCTCATGCTTCAAACACTGCAGCAAATTATGCAACTTTAGATCAATATGATTTTGATGTTACAACACATGTTTCTACACTAGATGGTGTTTCTAATTTATTTATGGATGAAAAGACTCAAGAAGAACATGCTTATGATCCTTTCAAAGAAGCATAAGAAGATTTGTTTGGTGTCTATTGCTTGCATGAAGAAAATGCACCAATTCCCTTGCTGTCCAAAATAGAAAAAACAACAGAAGGGCTATGGAAGCTTCACTTCGATGGAGATAAAAATAAGAAAGGACAAGGTGCAGGTTTAATGCTTACTTCCCCTTCAAATGAAAGTTACTTTTCAGCTTTAAGTCTACAGTTCTCTTGTACTTGTAATGTAGCTGAATATGAAGCATTAATTCATGAGTTGCAATGGGCCATAAAAAAAGGTATCAGTACTCTACAAGTTTTTGGTGATTCAGAGTTAGTTATTAATCAATTAACAAAATTTAATGTATGTAACAATTCATTGTTGAAATATTACAAACATAGAGTTTTAAACTTAATGGATGATTTTGATGTTATTAACATTCAATATATCACAAGAGCAGAAAACAAGTATGCAGAAAAACTTGCAACATTTGGTGCTAGCTTCGATATACTAGAACAGATTGAAAACAATAAAATGTAGCCACATATAAAGCTGATTATTATACCTTCAGTACCTGATAACGAAGAAAATTGGCAAGTTTTCGAAGATGATGAACAAATCTGCAGATTTTTGTAGCAAGAAGATGAATTTTCTATAGTAAATTAGGAAAAACTGCAACACTTCTATGGTGACCAGATTGTTCAGTTGAAGACAAACAAGTTTCCTCAAGGATTGGTCACACTAGAAGACATTTTTAGTTCTAATGATCAGTTAAAAAAAGATAAAGGCAAGATTTCAACTCACGTAGATAACTATGAAGAAATCTTGGTGGATGATGAAAAGAAACTATTTATCGAAAAGGTATGTTCCTCAACTGAAAAACAATCATTTATCAATTTATGTAAAGAATTCAGAGATTTTTTTCTTGGAAATACCAAGATCTGAGAGGATTTGATCCTAGTTTAGCTTAGCATACAATAGAATTACAACCAAATTCCAAGCCAGTTAGGTAGAAGACAAGGCCTCTAAATATGAAGATTGAGGCACTAATGAGAAAAGAGTTGTCTAAACTAATTGAATCAGGTATCATCTTTCCAGTTAAGCATTCAAGTTGGGTAGCTAATCTTGTTCCTGTTCAGAAAAAGAATGGAGAAATTAGGCTATGTGTGGATTTTAGAGACCTTAATAAAGCTTCATTAAAAGATCATTATCCGTTGCCCAATATGGATCATATTTTAAGGAAAATTTCAGGTTCAGATAGATTGTCTCTTTTGGATGGTTACAGTGGATATAATCAGATCCTTGTGCATGAAGAAGACAAATACAAAACAACCTTCACCACAAAGTGGGGTACTTATGCTTACAAAAGAATGCCTTTTGGACTTTCAAATGTCGGTGCAACATTTCAATGTGCAATGGACATGGATTTTCACATCTTATTAAATAAATGCATATTGGTTTATTTAGATGATGTCACCATATTTTCAAAGAATTTTGATGAACATCTAATGCATTTAAGGCAGACTTTTCAGCTTTGCAAAAAGTTTGGAATATCTTTGAATCCCAAAAAGTCCATTTTTTCAGTACATCAAGGTAAATTGTTTGGTCACATTGTTTCTAAACAAGGTTTAGCTATTGATCCTTTCAAAATCAAATCTATTTCATAGTTATCCTTTCCTCATCATAAGAAAGCACTACAAAGTTTTCTTGGAAAAATAAACTTTGTTAGAAGATTTGTTCCAGATTTTGTAGCATTAGTCAAGCCATTAACAACCATGTTAAAGAAAGATAAGACTTTCTCTTGGACCAGCAAAGGGAGAAAAGGATTTGAGGCCATCAAGTTAGCCATTTCACAAGCCCCTACTCTTGCAAATCCAAATTTTGATAAATATTTTACAATGTATGCACTTGCAGGAGCTGAGACTATTTCAGCTATATTAACTCAGGTTAATGATGAAAACATTGAGCAAACCAATTGCTTTCTTTGGAAATTTTTGCATGACTACGAGACAAGGTACACATTTCTTAAGAATCAAGTACTTTCAGTAGTTAGAGGATTGAAAAACTTTAAGTACATGATTTCCAATAATAAGATACATGTCTTAGTTTCTCATCCAAGTGTTAAAGCATTCTTGTTGAACAAAGAGTTGAATGAGAAGAGAGTAGGCTAGATTATGATGGTTATGGAGTATGATGTTGACATCCATGTTGCAAAAATAGTTTGAGGAAAATTTTTGTGTGAACATCTAATTTCTGATATGGAAAAACAACAGGCTACAGAATCAGAAGATCCAAAACAACATGCTGAAATTATGTATCAGCAGTCAGATATCATGGTACAACTAGAAAATCAACAACCTGAACTTAGTCAAGAAGTTCAGGAATCAAGATGGATGACTGATTTGGTTAACTACTTACAACACGGTACTTATCCAGAAGGTATGGACAAGAATAAATGAAGATATTTTAGGTTACAAGTTGTACCTTATGTTTTCATTGATGGTGTGTTATTTAAAAGAGATATAAATGGAATTTTGTTGCAATGTATTGATTATGATAGAATTCAGCAACTATTATCTGAATTTCATGAAGGACCTGCAGGAGGTCACTTTTCAGCACGTACTACAGCCTTAAAAATTATGAAAGTTGGTTACTATTGGCCCAACATATTCAAGGACTACTTCGAATGGATCAGAAAGTGTAAGAAATGTGCTTTCTTTGTTGGAAAGGAATGTTTAGCTTCACTGCCCCTATAGCCTATTTCAGTAGATCAACCATTCATGTAGTGGGGTCTTGACTTCATTGGCATGATAAATCCACCTTCGTCACAAGGACACAAGTGGATCTTGACTGCTACAGATTACTTTACATGTTGGACTAAAGAAATGTCCTTAAAATAAGCTAACGAGACTTCAATCCTATCCTTTTATGAAGGTATAGTTTACATATTTGGTGTTCCAACAACTATCATTTCAGAAAATGCCTTAGCATTTCTTGGTGCAAAGGTAACATATTGGGATATCACACATGAAATTTATTTAAGTACATCATCTAATTATTACCCGGAAGGTAATGGATTAGCTAAAAGTACTAATAAAAATATTCTGAGGATCATCAGAAGAACACTCAAGGATAACCAAAGAGCTTGGCACCTGATGTTAAATTCAACACTTTCTGCTGACAGAGTGACTCCTAAAATATCAGTTGGCAATTCACCATACAATCTTGTTTATGGAAGAGAGGAAAGAATTCCCATCTTAGTTGAGTTTCCTGCATTGGATTTACTACATCAAATGGAATTACTTGAGAATGAACCATTGCAGGTTCGTTATGCAGAATTAATGGAGTTACAGGAGCTAAGAGATCAAGCTCATCTGAACATGGAAAAGAATAAAAAATAGATAAAGAAAACATTTGATAAGAAGGCTAAGTTCAAAGTCTTCAATGAAGGAGACATTGTGTTAAAATGGGATGTTGATCATGCAAAGCTAGGAAACCACACAAAGTTTGATACAATCTGGAGTGGTCCTTACATGATTTTAGCTTGCAAAGAACACAATGCATTTCAGCTTTCAAGGTTGAATGGAGAGGAACTTCCCATTCCTGTGAATGGTATGTTTCTTAAACATTGTTATTGAAAATCCTACAGTGTTTGGTTAGAGTAGGATTTCCCTTTCAATAAGTGCTTTCATGCACATTGCAATGTTTTTCAATTCAATAAAGTGCATTCATGCACGTGATCTAGTTTCCAGATCCTTTCCCAACTTTAGTTTGTTTTTTGGAAAGGTAGTTTTGGTTATATGTTTTAACTCCATGCCCAATGGACAAGAGAAAGACACTGGTCTACAAGCTAGCAGGAAACTTTCCCACATAAGATTGCCAAAAATGTTGACAATTTTTGCACTTGTGCAAAAATGGGCAACTCAAAACTTGTTACGATGGATGGCATTGATGAAGTGGACCTAACTAGGGGGATGCATTACAGTTTTATTATGTTTTTAGTTGCAGCAATTGATTAACTACATGTAATCTGCAGCTATGTGTGTTGTTATAAAATGTAACACCTCACATAGACTGCCATTCCATGTTCATCTTCAGCAAGGAAACACAAAAGCCTTGAAGGACTAATGCATTGCCTTGATGAAGGTGGGAATCATAGTTTAGGTGAAAGATTAAATTTGGGAACAACAAATAGAGTTGCAGTTTACAAGAAAGAGAGTTCATTATTAAAGTTATAGGTATTTCAAAACTCATTATTTCTGCATGTAAATACATTTAATTATGTGATTGAGTTGTTTATTTCATTATACAATCAATATACATGTCATAAAGATGAAAACAGAAAGAAGTATACAACTCAAGTACAAAAATTAAATGTTATTTATTCATGAAGAAGTACAATATTTCCCACACAAGTTGTGGGATGTAACTCATAACTACTGAAGAAATAAGTACATGTGCATGAAGTTAAAAGTAAAAGAGTATAGAAGAAACCCATCATTGCCTTGGGATTTTCTTCTAAGTCTTCTTCACTTTAGCTCTAGCTCCATCTTTCATCCATCTCTCCTAGCAGTCACAATGTACCTGAAAAATGAAAAATAAGACATCAATATTGAGCTCAGGGTTTGATTTGTACCCATGTACTATCTAACTACATGCAAATGGATTTCTAAAAAGTAGAAGCATAAGGTACATCATATACAGATACACAATTGATAAGAGCAATATTCTACATCAATACATATGATTCCCAGAATCATTATAGAAAAGAAAGAGAAAAGAAAAACTATGGAACATAAGAGACCAAAAAGCCTAATATTTTCTAATTATTTTCTTAAGTGCAGGTACAGGTTGCAGTGAAGGAGAAAATAAAAACATGTCTTAGCAAACCTCACTGTTAGATAAAGATTGCATAATCAAACAAAGTTCATATGAATTCCATCAAACGGTATATCAATATTGCAATATACTCACAATTGCATAATGGCATGAAATAATAATGTGACTCAGAGTTTAGTAGTTTCTCTAAAAATAGAAAGATATAGTGAAAATCAGAAGAGGAACTTGAATGCTTACTTCCAATTCAAGATAAGAGTATATCTCAAAAGAAAATTAAGATTGCAACAGATAAGTACATAATATCATAAGATGAGAATTGCAAAACATCATATCAATAATTAATGTTTAAAAGTCAAATTCATTTTCATATTTCAAGGAAAGTTATTCATTCCAAATCAAGATGCTAAATCATTAGAGAATAACAAAAGATCAGCAAAGTGCTTCAAAAGGTAACAGCCATGCATCAAGGTTGTAGATTATAAATAAAAGTTACAAGTATTCAATTACAAAGTTTTCTCAAATATGGATTATAATAATACTCTAGCTGAGGGAAGAATCAACTTGTATAAATCATATATATATATATATATAGTATTTATATATATATAGTATATATAACTCAGAGAGGATAGAAGAATTTACAAGATATATAAATGGAGATCATTAGAGTCATGAAAAGGGATTCAATTTTTCACACTTCCGAGTGTAGTTTTTGGACTCCTTAATGACATCTACAATAGTCGTGAGAAAATTTGCATAATCTAAAGTGTTTAAAAATCATGATGTACTATCATAGTTTGAGCATCATAAGAACTACAGTTTGTAGAATCAACAAGAAAACACATTTGAACAATAAATATTTATTGAGATGTACCAAGATGAGCCATATTGATCAAAATGCAATTAGAGCCTATATTTCTTCAAAAATTAAGTTACTCCTCAACATACATAATTCTAATTTCAGGACACATACTCAAAATAAAATAGATGATCAAGTATGGCTGAATTTTCAGGAAAGGTTGGAGTGGTTTCTTTTAAGAAAGACTATGTCATAAAATACAACAGAGTAGCATATGTAGAAGTAAAATGAAAGGAAATGTCCAATATCTTAGAGTTTTGGTAATAAAGCTAAAAGAATGTCTCAGATTCAGTCTAGCAGTTTAAGGAGAACTAACCATGCACAATCATACTTACAATTAGGTTCCAATATCAATAAACAACCAGCTATTGAATATCTCCTACAGATGAAAAATAGTTTTTTAATGATAATAATTTCAAGGATCATTGTACATTCAGGGTGTTAGTTGCAGATCTCATCACCTGAAGGTGAGCATTAGACTTTAAATTATAGCACATGATATATCAAAAGGTACATGAATTGATATAAATCACAGTTCAAGGTATCTTCCTCTATACCAAGCTACAACTAAACTTTTTCTTCAAATTGAAATTAACAAACTACATTCATGACCCCGGTCTATCAAAGTTTCATGAAGATTAATAGAATAAATAAGGATAAAAAAATTTGTCAGGAATTTATTGACATTTACTTGATAAAGAATTAACCTGCTAGCCACAAGAATATTAACATTCAGAAGAGATTCAGGGACATAATTAGCTACTGAATACATAGATGAAAAGTCAACATCGCATATAATCTTGTACATAATTTCTTTTGAGGAGGAGTACATTCAAGCCTAAATTCATCATAGTGAAATACATTTCTTACACTCATCAACAAGTTATCCAAAATGAAAGTTTCCTAAATATATAATTGTTTTCATTAATGGTTTAACTGCAAATTATGGAAGGTTCAAACTTGCATTGGAAGGAAACCATTAAATTACACATGAAGAAGCAAAAAATGAGGCAAAGATAATTAAATTTCATACATACAATATTTCTACTTTAACTGGACTAAATCTAAATGTGTAGTTCACAAATAAATGCAAGAAACTTTATAGGATAATGATTTCGCCACAACTTTAAGAATTTCTCATAATTTATGATACGGAGCAAACTAAATGAATGCTATGGGTAAGATACTGAATATCTAGAACTCAAGAACATTTGATCTGATATTTCGATTTAGTGACCAAGTATGATAAACGATGAGTTTAATGAGTTAGATCCTCAAGAAAAATGAATATAATGCAGAGTTTTTCATATACCCATGAAATATTGAAAAGGAAAATTCTCTATTTTCCATAGCCATGAAAGATTTATTCAAATATTAGTGAGAGAACAGAAGGATGACAAGAACTTTTCTATTCCGAAGCATTCGAAACCTTTGATAGGGTTGAATGTTAGAGACAAAATGTGAAATACTAAGAAGCTTCTTAGTGAGCTCATTAAAGTGTTGCAGGAATCAAAGAAACAAGAAAAACATGTCTAATGGGTTCATTATTAAAGAAAGCAGAAACCATGGCTAAAATTTTTCATCATTAAAAAGTAGTTGCATTAGTTATAAAAACTTTGCAACTCACCTTCTTAATGAATGGCGACGATTTTTGTAGATAGAGGAGAGGCATTTGAATGATACAAAGCTTTCAAATCAATTTAAATGAAACCCTTTCATGGTAACAATTTATCAATCACATTCATTTTATAAGCTCTACAGATTGCATGAAGCTCATCATAGGCATAACACTCACAGTGAGCTTAAAGGCTTGTTCGACAATTTTTGCACTTGTGCAAAAATGGGCAACTCAAAACTTTCATTACGATGGACAATATTGATGAAGGGGACCTAACTAGGGGAATGCATTAGTTTTATTATGTTTTAGTTGCAGCAATTGATTAGCTACATGTAAGTTTTAGTTATGTATGTTGTTAAAAATTCTAACACCTCACATAGACTACCAATCCATGTTCTTCTTTAAAAAGGAAAGAAAAAATCCCCGAAGGACTAATGCATTGCCTTGATGAAGGCATGAATCAAAATTTAGGTGAAATGCTAAATTTGGGAACAACAAACAGAGTTGCAGTTTACAAGAAAGAGAATTCATTATTAAGTTATGTGTATTTCAAAACTCATTATTTCTGCATGTAAATACATTTAATTATGTGTTTGAGTTGTTTATTTCGTTATACAATCAATATACATGTCATAAAGTTGAAAGCAGAAAAAAGTATACAACTCAAGTACATAAATTAAATGTTATTTATTCATGAAGAAGTACAATATTTCCCACACAAATTGTGGGATGTAACTCATAACTACTTGAGGAAAGAATTACATGTGGATGAAGTTAAAAGTAAAAGAGTATAGAAGAAACCCATCATTTCATTGGGTTCTCTTCTGGTCTTCTTCACTTTAGTTCCAGCTCCATATTTTACCCATCTCTCTATAGCAGTCACAATGTACCTGAAAAATGAGAAAGGAAAGGGATCAATATTTGAGCTCAAGGTTTAGTCTGTACCCATGTACTATCTAACTACATGGAGATGGATTTCTAAAAATCATGAAGCATAAGGTACATCATATACATATACACAATTGATAAGATCTAGTATTCTACATCAGCACATATGATTCCCAGAATCATTTCAGAAAATAAAGAGAAAAAAAAACTATGGAACATAAGAGAGGCCAAAAATCCTAAATATTTTCTAACTATTTTCTTAAGTGTGCAGGTACATGTAACAGATTAAAAACAGAAATATTTTGTCAAAAATGATTATTGTACAGAAAGGAAATACTTGCTGAATAGGAATCTAGATGATACAAATTATAAGTTTTCCAGAAAAAGTAAAGTAGAGACAATAAATGTATATTTAAGAAAGGCATTGAGACATTAAATCAGAAGTGAGGAAGAAGGATACAAGTAACAATTATCTTTCAGAGAAATTTTTTCATCAAAGCACAGAAAATAAGAAAGGGTATCTTCTATCTTTCATTAACAAATCTCTACAAGAACTTATGAAGAGGATAGTTTATAGGAAATACTACAAAATGAGAAAACTCAAGGTTTTTGATAAAAAGTATAAATTCTAAAGAACAATTCCAAGAAGCGATCAAGTATGTGTAGTAAGTAATTGATATATCAGTCAAGTACATTTTAATGTAAATAAGGTATTATGAAAAGATAAGATGAAATTTCCAGCTTAGCTCCATAACTTATAAATATGAGTACAAAATCATATAAAGGTCAAAGTATAGTAAAAGTGAAATCACATGTTCAATATCTTTCAATTCAAAAGGAACCAAGCTTCAGATATCAGAAGTTCAAGGTACAAAATATTAAGAATGAAAGTAAACATTAATTCAGCAAAGTTAAAAATGTAGCTCCAGAACAAGTGCAAATTCAACAAAAGTAAATGAGGAAGTTATGCAGTCATCAAAAAAAGTCAAATATTCTCATATCAAAAAGCTTCATGACTTACAATTAAACAAAATTATAAAAGTATTCAAGTGATCATTTTAGGCTACCAACCTTCAAGAATTAAACGCAAGCAAGTGCTTCCAGTTTAAGTACACAAGTGAATAGGGCATTATCAGCAATAACAGTGTTTTTCACAAAGTTACAAATTTCCTTAGAAGGGAATCAAGTATCATGACTGAATGGGATGGAAAAGCCTCAAGCTTATAGAAGAAGATATTTCCTCCTTTACAAATCCAGTTGACATAAGTTTCAAAATCAATCAGAAATTCATTCATTCCACATTAAGATGTTGCATCACTAGAGAATATCAAAAGATCAGCAAAGTGCTTCAAAATATGACAAATGTATCAAGGTGGCAGATTAAAAAGAAAATAGAAGTATTGAATTACAAAATTTTCTTAAATATGATTAAAATAAGACTCTAGATGAGAGAAGAATCAACTTTATATCAACACAAATATATAACTTAGAGAAGAGGAGAGAAGACGTACAGACTCTAGTAAGAATCATGAATCAAAATAAGTACATAGTTCTCAGATTATTGAAGTGGGTATTACTTCATTAAAGCAAGTTCATAAATCATGAATGGAGAATGCATCCATAGTAAACAGGAGAGGGACTGTGGCCACATGTTTTCCAATGAAATACTCAAAATTATCTAAAGACAACCTCATAACTATCAAAGGAATACAAATTTCAATATATAATGAATATTATGCATGGAGAATGGTATCAAACAGAATGTCAATCTATGAGATTAACAAAACAACCATCAAGATTACATATCAAAATTACAAAAGAAGTGAGGTTTTTAGGTATATCTTACCATCAACTTCAACAAGAATGTATCAAGATCATAGCATTGAAGTACAATATCGGTACAATTAGATCTAAAAGCTTCTGCCAGAATTGTATATTTCATGAATGTAAACGAATGAATCAAATTTTTAGGTCGGAAAATATCAAAGCATACAATCTACAGAAGATATGTACGTCTTTATTTCTATTAACGGTTTTGAAGAAACTGACTGAAGCAAGACGGAGGTAAATCAAGAAGTATGTACTTATCAAAACAAGACAAATGTTCACATATCCTAAAACTATGATCGACAACAAGGTATTAAAAAGATACAAGTATTCAATAGACCAATTAAAGCTACAATCATTAAAGTATTCAACTTAAGAGAACATTTCAATTTATATACCTTGATTGAAGATTCAAAAATTAATGATACAGATACACTAATAGGACAATTTCCGATGAGACGGATTCTGGTATAGCTTTATAATGAAATAATACTTTATAAACACATGTTTTGAGCTTATATAGTTTCCACAAACTCCTAGATAAAGCATAAATGGAAACCCAAAATATTCTGTTACAGGTTACAATGACGCTAGAATTTTGCAAGGAAACTAGGTTACATAACATAAAACAAGTTATGCATGTGGATGAGGAAAACAGAAGGAGAGACTATGATTCAGGAAACAACTTATTACTGTTCCCCGTCAAGTTTGAATAAATGACTAGTTACTTAGGTACCGAATAGATACATTCTACAAAATGTCGGTGTGGAGCTTGTGAGGTTAAGTAGGCACTATCAAATCATGTCACAGTAGTTTGTGCCAAATTACCATTCAAGTGAAAAAATATTATACGCAAATAGAACTGTATTTTCCAAATACAAGCTATCAAGAAGATAAAGTGACAAAGCATGAGCTACATTAGTATCAAAACTCGGGGAAGCAATTAAATTCTTCAATCAAGTTTAAGAGTGCAACAAATTACAAAAATAGAGCTTGGAAACCTTCCAATCGTGGCGAATCTACTAATAATCAGAGATTCAAATGAACAGAACAGAAAAAAAATTCAACAAGTTCAAAATAGATGCAGTGAATAAGATCCTTCGGGTACATCTCTAAACATGAATGAAAACGACAACATCAATAAAAATAGTTCAGACAAGAAAGTACGAATATCCAAATTTTTATTTGCGATGGCCATTATATTCCAATGCAGAGGTACAAGAAAGTATGACTATCCATTTAAGTTAGAGAGACAATGTAATTTTTCTAATCCATAACAAAAATTTGTAGGTACAGAGCAAGAGAATACCCCGGATTTTCATGGCCGTTCAAAATTCCCAACACATTTTGTAGAAAAAATTACTAGTTTCTAAGCAAGACTCGAAGAAACCCACAAAATTCAAGTACTGAGCAAAATATGATGATACCCGGAACCCATCCGAGCTTAGAAAATAAATTTTTCATAAAATATCAGTGATGAAACGTAAGAGAAAATTTGAAAACAAGTTACAAAATTCAAATGACAAGAAAAAATCACCTTTGACGACAATGGCCAAGTTTGAAACAAGTTTTACACACAAGGAAATCACATAGACTAGGTTTGAGCCTCGTAGCATAGCAATGGAAGCCAAATGATTACAGTGAGCTCAAAAGCTTCAGCAATGGTGGTCAACATCTCACAGAAATCCTGAATCAGAGAGAAGATAATAAAGGAACCGATCTCAAGAAGACCCAGAGAAAAAACTCAAAGTTTTGACACAAAGAAATAGTGACCCATTTTGGTGTATGGTTACAAAGCCTTCTCCCATGAGTTGTATTTACAAGAGAATCCATAGTGAGTTCAAAGCACAAGTTCCAGAGAAGAGAATCATCTAATACATAACCCGATAACGTTCTCAAAATGCATCAAACTCGTGATTGAAATCAAATAATAAGGGTGGACGTAGTAGTATACAGAACTCTAGCTTCAAGATAAAACCTTCAAAAATGCAAGAAATGATAGATACAGAATGCATAGTGCCTATGTAATGAACTAGAAATGAGCTTGGGAGAAATGTTATCCCAAATTCACCCCTCAAGGTAATTTAGAAAACTTACATGATTTCTCTAGGCTTAAGCAAGTAGAAATGGTAAAAGGACAAAAATCAGGTTTTAGGGGTCTCTTTGGCTTCTCTCTAACCTCCACATCCAAGGAAAAATCAAAGAAGTTAGAAAAATTGAGAAAATATGAAAAAATGGCTTCAGACAGTGTATTGTGGAAAATGTGGAATTTTGTGTCCCAGGCTGCACAAATTCAACAGGGACAGCTGGGACCTGAAAAGCTGAAATGGCTGAATCCTAGAAGAAATCGGAAAAGTCAGAAAAAATTGTCCTAGGCGATCCGTGGGACATCGGGACAACTAGGACACGCAAATCCGAAATGGACGTAGGAGAAAGCTGTGGGGAAATCCCCATATTTGAGAAGAGCCAAAGGCTCAATTAATCAATCAATTCAACATAACATTCAATAATATGAGGTACACATATATAGGAGACCCATCTTAACTCTTATAACAACTCCACAAACCTCTCACCCTAAATCTAGATGGGTTGTTCAACAACCTTTAGTCTTTCCCCTATAATATTTATTGCCTATTTCTATTTTCACATACAATCTAACCTACATATAATCACTCAATTAATAGATCCCAAATATTGTTACTCACAAATGTGAGCACTACCTAATATTCCTAACATTCCCCCCCTTAGTGCTAACATGGGGAGAGGAACATTACCCATCCTTGGAATAGTTTCATAAGTGCCCCCCCCAAGATATATAACACTTGGATGTCGGTTACAACCGAAAATCATCCAAATACAATCTCATCCTCATTATGATTTTTCGAAACTAAAGCATATTATCTTCCCCCCTTTTCGAAAAGTACCAATTACAAAACCTTAAACTTCACTCCCTCATATGCTGTTGTGAAAAGGATAGTTTACCACCAATAATAGATGCTTCTAGAGTTACTTGATCCATCCAACGTGGGAAGCTTCCAATACAAAAGCTGAAGAAATTTATTTAGAGGATTTTGATGCCTAGCACGAGATTTAAGTGAGTTTGTTGTCCACCATTGGGAAGAGAGAAAAAATCGGGATCTTCACCATCGAATGAAGGCTAGACTGAGCAGAAAACATACGTGGGGGCAACTAGTCGAGGGATTATGCTCAGATGACTGAGTCATGCCGAGATCTGATATGGCCAAGTCATGACCAAAAATGGAGCAGGGTCTGTGCAGTTTACCCAAGATCGTAGCTGCGTGTAGAAAGATCTTGTTATAACTCATAATGATCAAAAACTTGAATAGGAAATATCACTAAGGTGTTGCTTGCACAAAGTACATAGAAATCCTTCATAACTTTATCAGAGATAAGCTGCAACATGGAGAAGATGGATCATATATTGTGTAACCCAAGATCAACCAGTTGTAACGGAGTAGCTCTGGTATCATCAATTGTTCCTTATGTCAGCCTCCCTGTTTCCAATCTTGGGAGTATCTGCTGTTAGAACAATTGCTTTGTAGTCTAAATGCTCTGCATGTCGCAATAGTTCAGCTGAGATATTTCTACATCTGCTGCAGCCCTTGCTGTCGCTAGCTCTCCTTTAGGGTGTGCTAATTTATGCATAGCCATTGGAGCAATCATGATTGGTGCAGAGATCTTGAATCCCAATATATTAGTTGACAAATCAACATGACTTGAATCTGCTAAAACTCTTGGATGAAGCCCGCAATGTAAATGATGTGAATTGAAACTCTGATCAATGTGGGGATTTGGGGCCGAGCCAGGATAGATAAAATGTTTCAATACAACCAAAACAATTCACAGCAATTCGAGCAGTGATGGGCTCAATTCAATAGTTACGTTAAAAAAACGAGTACCGAGATAGATCCCTTTCAATAACCAATGCATATATGTAAAATACAGCTCTCAAACATTCATTCTTCAATAGAGATCTGCACAGTAAAAAAAAATAAAAAATACCTGCACAACAACTATTCCAGTACCTGAAACACATATCTATATTTTTTATTTATTTTTGGGTGTGCACACTGTTAACAAAATGGATGAAAAAAATTGTCGAAAGAGTGAATGAAATGGTGATGAGAAGGATAATGCACATGAATGGCGAATGTCAACAATTTTTACATGTAGTCTGCACTGTTCAATTGTTGACAAAATGCAAGCAAGGCGAACAACAAAGCAATGACATTTGCTCATGGTCTACATAGCATTTGCCATTTTGTTGTGTGGATCAAAACAATGAATGGAAGGCCAAACAATGCTCAAAGAGGCCTGGATGACCTGCTCTGATACCAAATGTGGGGAAACCCCCATATTTGAGAAGAGCCAAAGGCTCGATTAATCAATCAATTCAACATAACATTCAATAATATGAGGTACACATATATAGGAGACCCATCTTAACTCCTATAACAACTCCACAAACCTCTCACCCTAAATCTAGATGGGTTGTTCAACAACCTTAAGTCTTTCCCCTATAATATTTATAGCCTATTTCTATTTTCACATACAATCTAACTTACATATATTAATAGCCCAAATATTGTTACTCACAAATGTGAGCACTACCTAATATTCCTAACAAAATCAATTGGTAAAATCAGATATTTTTGTCCCGCACGGTCCATGGGACAGCTAGGACATAGGTGTGTGCAGGACCCGCAAAGGTAAAATAGCAAATCACAAAGTAGTGCAGGTAATGCAGAGGTCAACGGCCCTCACAGCCCGGTCAATGAGGGATAGATGGAACATAAAATGCCGAAATTACCACACCAAGAGGGAATTGAAAAAAGATGAGAAAGAAGGCCCAGATGGTCCAAGTACATGTGGTACATGACTTCCCCAAAAAGCTGAAATAACCACATGTAAAGGAAAATTCAATGCCTGACCCTTCTGAACTTGAAATGACCATAATTTTTAACTTGGACCTCTAATTTTCATGAAATTTGAATTTTTAGAATGAGCACAATGTCCTCTACAATTTCTTATTTTTTATGAGGGTAGCTATGTGAAAAGAAAGGAAACACCTTCAGCCCTGATATATTAAATGCTCATTCCCGATAAATGACAGAAAATGCTTGGTAGACCCAAAACAGCTGCGTACACTTAGAAGGCCATAACTTTTGCATTTCTCAACAAAAACGCAGAAAATTGGTACCGTTGGAATTGTGTTTTTGAGACCGACACAAAAAAATCATAAAATTAAGAGTTTGACAAGGAATTGATGGTTATTTTACAGAAAATGTGGCCAAGTTCAGAACATTGATTTATTTGGTACCTGGGATGCATTAATGAAGCATAGGCCGACATATTTCACTGTTGCAAGTTATGGGAGATTATGGGGGGGGCGATTTTGCAAGAAACATAACATCATTTAACTCCATTTACTACATTTTTCAAGTGGTTGAAGGACAAATTTAGGGATTTTCGTTTCTCTCTCTCTCTCCTCTCATAATTCTATAAATTGGAGTGTCAGGCTCATTGTAAAGGGGGATAGTTTTGAGTAGCAAAACTTTGTAAATTTGTTTTCTAAAGAAAATGTGCTGCAAGCCCTTTTAGTGGACTCCTTGCATGGTGATCTAGGCCCTTATCTTGTAATAGATTGAATTGTGCATATCTATGAAGCAATAGATGCAAGTTTGTGGATGTATCTTCCCTTGTGTTTGTTTTCATTCTGCTCGCCCTTTAAAAATCGTTGAAAATATATTGTGTCTATTTATACTCTTGCAAGGATTCTTTATCATTGTGTATGTATGGAATATTATTGTGACTGAATTTGCTAGATTGTGGAGAACTGTTATCACCCCTTCTAGTATGCAATTT
This sequence comes from Taxus chinensis, assembly GCA_019776745.2. Taxonomy (NCBI): domain Eukaryota; kingdom Viridiplantae; phylum Streptophyta; class Pinopsida; order Cupressales; family Taxaceae; genus Taxus; species Taxus chinensis. The sequence goes on from JAHRHJ020003577.1 coordinate 85,734, forward strand.
GCTCTTATTTTTCACACATTGGAAAGCTATCCTCATTCCCTCATTTTTTGGTGTATCACCACTTTAGTGTAGGCTTCGTTTTCATCCACTCTCTCTCCCTGGTCCCTTGGAAATTTAGATTAAGATTAGATGTCTTGCATGTATTAGAGTAGATTGTGGCAGGTAGTTTAGGAGAAAGAACCAACTTTCTGGAGATAGTACCCATGTTATCCATTCACACCGTGAGCTCAAGCACACACACTTGTGCAAACCAAAGGGTCTTTTGATTTGGAGCTAACAAGCACCAATAATGGTGGTCTGGAAAAACATTTCCAGGGCTTCACCCTCCAAAATAGGAATGCAAATGAAATGAACAAGTTTAGGTTACAAATAAACCTACTCGACAACCAATCATGGTGTAGCCAAACATAACCAAGGGTAAAGATCAATGGCCAAGATCAATTGGTACAATGATCAAAGGACCAATTTTTGAACTAGTTCACCTACCCATATGCTGGTTCAGAACATCAACTATTGAAATCAAAAGGTACATAGATCAATGGCCATCAATCATTCGCCAAGACTAAAGAAAACTCCATCCATAACCATGTCAAACTCTAACCATGGTTCAAAACGTTGATGGCTCAGATCAAGTTTTATAAGGTCGACGGTGTAAAAAGAACTGACCATATTAATTATAAAGTTGAAACCCTAACCGAGAGTATAAAAGGATCAATGATCGAGAATCAAGCACTACCAGCATCAACGGTCCTCATCAAAAGGAGATAATCCAACAGTGGTTCAAAATTAACCATGGTTAATGTCTTTGCCACCAAAAAATAGAAGGTTCTGAGCATGGTGGAGAGGGGACCAACCCATGATTAAAACAGAAGAATCATTGCATTGACCAACTATGGTCTAAGCCATATACATGCCGACAATAACCAACAAAAAGGTAAACTTCACCTTGTCTCATATTATTTTCCATGATCTTCTAATCAATGGTAACCAAACATTATGCCATGAAATAACCATATTTTCTGACCAAGTGAAAAGGTGAAAATTTTATGCAATGCAATGATTATTCAAAAGAAGCCAATAAACTGTACGTGTAATGATGGGCCTAAAGGGGGTCAATAATCCTATGAAGACCAAGTGTGCACATGAAAGGTGGTTGATGCATATAAAGAATGATCAAGACTATGGATCACAAGGAGATGAATAAATAGATTTTGCACATAGACAGCTGGCCATTCCATATGAAGACAAAGTGTGCACACATCACAGGTGGTCCCCATAGTGGAAAAGTTTGGAAGTGAATAAATTATACTTACAAAAGATAATATCGCATGTTGTCACAAAAGATAAAGATGTCATTATCAGTATGTGAAATGGAGTATATGCACACATGTCAACATCAAAACTTACGGGTGATCCCCACAGTAGATGGAATACAGGGGTGAATATTTTGTAAAGTATTGCAAATAAATGAATTATTTTTCCTCAAACAGGGATTTTATTTTTTCATGTACATCCATGGGGCAGAATTAAAGAGTGTTAAATTTATCATTGCAAGTGGATCAAATTATAAGTGTTACATCAAGCACTAGAAGATAGAGATTGCATGTACATTGGAGAAGACTTACATAACAAGAAAGGGCTATTATTAGCAAAATTATTCATCCTATTTTATTATAAATAAATCAATTAACTGCAGTTTGACTAAAATGTATTTTTGTAGTTGAGACTATTAATGCCTCATTGTATTAGCATGTCTATTTTTTATTCCTTTATTTATTCATGATAAAAGGAGTAAAATTAGAATGCATTGTCGAGTACAAATTTTAGCCTATTTTTAGGATTTGATTGGTGAATAATCTTGTTATATATTGTGTGCAATTGCAAAGCATAGAGAAAGAATTTTTGGACATAGGAGTGCTAAAGAAAATTTTGCCAGGTTTTCCACTTGAATGAGAACTGATTTCTGCGTTTCTAATTACTTGTAATGGTGTGTATATCTCATTAATTCTTGTTAATGTCAAATTCCCTGATTAATCATCTTACCTTAGTACCAATTTAGTATTTTCTGCATAATATTAGTGTGCATGTTGTCTTATGGTGTTGTTGTGATTCATTCCCTCAATACACAACGTGTTTTTCCTTAATATTTTGTTGAAAACTATTGGTTTGTGCATCTAAAATTAATTCTCAAATTGATTGTGCACATACTCACTGAAATCCTTCAATAAGTTTGGTGTATCACCCAATTTTCAATTCATTTACAGTCATCTTTTTACCCTCAAAACCCGTAAAAATTAGTTTAGGAAACATCAAAAATGAACTCGTCTTGATACCGGAGACTCACCTCAACAATAGGTATACCCACATACTTGAGGTGTTTCCATTGTATCTACGAAAGTGAGAGATATAGAGAAAGATTATAACACCTACAATCATCTCTCAATAGGATTCAATTTTGAGAGATAATAAGGCTTCAACAATTTTGTCCAACACGATCAAATATCACTCAAAAATCTCCAAACCAGAGAAAAAATAAAGAAAAATACAGATATTTAGAGCCTCAGAGAACCATTTTGTAGAGGAAATCAAGCTCGAGATCTGAGAACAATGGTGGCAAGGGAAAAATGGACAGGGCTTCGCCACCCAAAATGAGCATGCAAAAATGAAGAAAATATAAGCTCGAGGAGATTTTTAAACAAACCTAACTCATCTGGAGTTAATAACAATGGCCTAGATCAAATCGCTAGGATCGAATGACGTACATTGGAGACCTAATCCAACCAGCCAGTTAGAGAAGAGTTAAAACATCAACGGTCAAGATTGGTTGGTATAAGGTCTAACGGATGAAGATCCATCACCCTATTCAATGCAAACTTTATATTTACCATAGTTAGGTTAAAGGTACATATCAACGATGAAGATTAAACACAGTAAAAGGTTCAAACGGTGGATGTTATAACCACCAACTCATCCACAATGCAAAATTCAACTAGAGTTAAATGGTGCCACTGACCAAATTTAGGGTCAAGTCATCATGGGGAGGGGGATCTGCCCTGAATAATAATCATTGCATTAACTTATCCAAGGTCTAAAAAAAAACCATATGCCACGAAATAATCAAATTCCAACAACCATTGTATTGCATGAAGGCACCAAAGACTATTTTTTAGAGCATCATGATTAATCAAAAGGTGGCCAAGCATATTATTTTCTTTGACCTTTCTAAAGGTTATAAATAATTGATTCACAAATATTCAAGGTGCCCAAATATTTTCATCAAAGTATGCCAAGTATTCAAAATCCAATATATGCCAAGTCAAAGAGGGACATATTATGCCAAAGGTTTCTTTACCTTAAACTTTGTAAACTTTACCTAAATATTTGGCAAATGGATAAGAATGAAGGTGGTCTCCATAGTGGGGTGGAGTTTTTCTATTTTGCTAAGCGTTGAAGACAAAGAAATATTTTTTCTTGCACAAGAGTATCTTTTGCATCTCATCCACTTAAAGAAAGAATAGGGAAAGAGTAAAAAAGGTTGAGTATGTGCACTGATCTCAACATTAGAGCCTGCAAGTGGTCCCCACACTTTTGATGAATATTTTTTCAAAGTAATAACAATAAAAGAATTATTTTTTCTCATATAGGGAGATTATTTTTTGCATGTACATCCGTGGGGGTAGAATTAAAGAGTGTTAAATTTATCTTTGAAAGTGGATCAAGTTACAAGTGTCACATCAAACAGTTTTCATGTACATTGGAGAAGATTTACACAACAAGAAAATGATTTTATTAGCTAAATTATTCATCTAACTTTATTTTAAAATAGATCAGTCAACTACACTTGGACTGAAATGTACTTTGGTAATCAAGGCTATTAATGCCTCATTGTATTAACATGTCTATTTTTATTCCTTTATTTATTCAAGATAAATGGGTAAAATTAGCATGCATGGGGGAGTAAAAATTTTAGCCTATTTTTAGGATGGGTTGGGATAATAATCTTACAATATATTGTGTGCAATTGCAAGGCACAAGCTAGAATTTTTTGACATAGGACTACTGAAGTAAATTTTACAAGTTTTGCCCCTTGAATGAGAACTGATTTCTACCTTTCCGATTATTTGCAGTGGTGTGTATATCTCATTAATTCTTGTGAATGTCAAATTCCATGACTAATCATCTTACCTTACTGCAAATTTTATATTTTCTATAAAATATTAGTGTGCATGTTATCTTATGGTGTTGTTGTGATTCATTCTCTCAATACACAAAGTGTTTTGCCTTAATATTCTATTGAAAACTATTTGTTTTTGCATTCAAAATTCATTCTCAAATTTATTGTGCACATACTCAGTCAAATCCCTCAACATGTTTGGTCTATCACCCCATGTTAGATGCATTTAAAGTCATCTTTTTACCCTCAAAACCCCTAAAAATTAGTTTAGGATACATAAAAAATGAACCGACTTTGATATTGGAGAATCACCTCAACAACAGGTATACCCATAGACCTGAGGTGTTTCTGTTGTATCTATGAAAGTGATAGATCCAAAGGAAGCATAGAAACCTTGTAGTCATCTCTCAATAAGGGTGAACTTTTGAGAGATGACAGTAATAGCGCAATAAATATAGTATACAAATGCAAATAAGTTAAATAATGATAACGAAGTATGATGGACTACTTGATTTTCCCTAGTGAAACATTTAGATGCCCCGATGTATCTAGATTATACTTAATAAAATTCCTCTTAAGTTGATGGATGAAGCAATAAAATGGTGGAAAATTACTTGATAAGAGTAAGAAGATAATGTTGGAGGAGTGACAAACAAAACGGTCTTAGAAAATGAGATATGGTGGGTCAAATACCAAAATTGGGGTTCTAAGACCTAAATTATGGTTCTTTTATGGGTTGAGCTATAAGGATTATAGATATATGATGAATCTAGTCAATGAATTATGTTGATATGCTGTTTTTTAAATTTTATGTATGATTGACTGTAATGATGATATGACTAACATTACTCGTAGCTTGAGATTCCATTCAAATTTTGTACTTTTAAGAAAACTACTTTTGTATTGCACAATAGAGTTAGTGCCATGATTATTAAAGAACCATGATGATCAACCCATTATGTGCATGAACACACACATGTAGTACATATAAAGGTAAAAATAATTCCAATATACAAGTAGATGTATCCACCTTGGCTATATATTAACCAAAATGTTAAACAATATACTTGTAATTGGTCGAACAAATAACGAAAAAAACATTAAAAAAAGAACCCAATATACAAGATATATGGTTGTACCATAGCTATAAAATTAACCAAAATGATAAAAACTAATATTTTAATTGGTCAACCAACTAAGTAAAAATAAAAACAATGCAACACAACATCACATAAAGACACTAAAATATATCCCTTATGTGTTCCATAGTGAACATTGATGGATTTGGATTGCCCCCAACAAGGATATAGTCTAACAATAAGATTATTGGCTCATTTTCCCCATGAAAGGATACACGTAAAGGAGTAAATGAGAACCAATATTTCCCCAACTGAGGATACATGCAAGGAATTTTATTTTTTTTAATCATTCTTGGAATAGACACTAGAAGATTGAGTCAATGTGTGGATCTTTGATTTTTAATTTGGTTGGAAATTATTTTTTATTTTCATATAGTTTTCTGTTTGATTTTTTCATTTTTGATGAGATTTTTTATTTTTGATATGTTTTAGGTATTTTTGGAAAAAAAAATTTGTTATTTTTGGATTTTTTTTGAGATCAATGAATGTTATTATAATTTTTTAATTTATTTGATTAATTTGGGATTTTTTTGTTCTTGAATGGTTATAACCAATGAGAAAATATAGGTGATCTATTACCCATCCAAGCATTTTACAAGAACGTAAGATCTTTATAACACCTAGGGAAAAATGAATTTTATTGAATAAGAATAGTAAAATAATGTAAATGTCCTAATTATAAGGGGCTAGTAATAGAAAGTAGCTTGGGATGAGATGGTAAGAGAAAAATGGTGAAGGTTGGTTCAGTGGTTACACAAAATTTACAACATCAAAAAGGTTATTCACCGATCATTTAAGAATATACTATCTTCAGATGAAACACATATATGGGATCTTTAAGATCTTGTCCATATTTAGTGGATATCTTTTACGTGTCAGATCTATATTTTGTAGTGATAACATAAGGAAATAAACAATTTGGTTCAAAGTTTTATAACATTTCTCGATCTTTTGTTGTGTTTTTCTGATTTTCCTTTAGTACAATCTCATCAATTTCAAACTATCTTGGTTTTATCCATTTTTTGTAGATGTGACAATGTTGATTCTAATATAATTTAAAATGATGTAAGGAATTAAGCCTCTTCTCATATAGGAGGTGAAGTCATGCAAGAACAACCTATATATATTTTCCTTCTTTGATCAAATCATTGAGGGATATACAAATTAATGGGAGCTCGATCTCTATGGGTAAGATGTATCTAGTTTCTTATACAATTGAAAAGGTTATAGCTCCTATTAGAGTATGATGTTTGATATGTCCAAAGGGTATGATAGATTTTTGTATGCAAATTACGTCCATGTTTTTCAACATTTTATTGTATGCTTCTGTTTACCCATTACAATGTGGATAGTATTGAGTAGACCATTTGAGATAGATGTGAAAGTTTTTAGTGATCTTTGATGGTTTAATTTTTCAAGGATGTACCGTTATTTGTAATAATGGAGAAAGGCCCGCAAAAATGAAAAAATGAGATGGTTAATAATGTACTTGGAAATATGATTCTCACTAATATAAGTGAGAGGTATAGCCTCTACCAATTTTGTAAAATATATGGCTCTAGCGATAATGAATATGTGGCCATTATAGGAAGTGTTTTTTGGTGGGTTCAAGATATTGTGAAGGTGCATGCAAAACATTTTATGAAAAATTTAAAAGACTCAAATTCCATAATAGGCCAATAATAATGCACATGCAAAATATTTTTGGAAAGAGCCATGCCACTTGTTTATGCACTGCATATACCATCATGTACTTTCACTAAAGTTTGATTTTCATTTTCTTGATTGATACAACTTAGTCCATAGTTTCATCATAGCCTCTTATATATAAAATGCTAGCTAGGATAGTGTAGCATGAAATATATTATAATAGTGCTCATTTTTTTTAGTAAGTTATATTTTTAGCGGAATTTTTATCATGGATTTAGGTGTTATTATCTTGATACAAAAGGTTATTAGTACCAACTATTTAACATATCTTTATTGACTCAGGAAAATTATAGGCTAGAATCAAAATATTTTTCTATGATAAACTCATTGTGTATTTAATTCGGAGTGAACTCAAGAAGGGATCCAATAGTTGCCATGGCATCTGGTAATTCATTTTATATGTGAGGAACTTATTCAAAATTGATAAATTGAATATAAAATTTAAGGCTATCAACCATGATCTTACAGGGGAATTTTTTTTCATATATGAATTGATATTCACAGATTACTTGATTGATTACTAAGAGAAAATAACCATAAACTTTTAACTCTTTTATATTCTATGAAAGAGAGAATGTGAGAACAAGGATCAAGATGGATGATGTGCACATCAACCAAGTTAATCTAAAATGCCATCAGGATGGAGTTCCATGTAGTAATAAAGCATTCAAACACCATGAAATGTGAATGTAAAAGAAAAGGGTCTACGCATACTCATATAACATAAAATAAAGGTACAAATAAGATTGTTGTTTAAATCCCAATGCAAGACCCATCATGCCTCCAGAAGGGAGAAAGGGTTTACATTTTAGAAAATGGAAATTAACTCTTGTATGACACACTAACACACACTCACCCATATGACTTATTCTATGATGGAATCTGTCATTCCTCCTAGCGATACATAATATCTATTATCTCACCTAAGTGAGATGACTTACCCAGTGATGTGGATAATGCATTGACATGACAAGGAAATTACCTCACACCAACACCCCACTTTCATCAAAACATAGGATGAGGCGTGGCAAGTCAGAAATGAGAAATGGGTCTAGGTAGCTATGCCTGATGAGGTACCCATGTAAAATAAGGATCTCACGTAATAGAGGAAACCCAAATGGAAAAACATCCATTTACAAGAGATATAAGAATCCCATAAACAACCTAAGAAATATGTTTCATACCGGTGCCAACAACTAAAGGCCTAATAAGGTGCCCATGTACAAAAATATATTCATATAAGAAGAAGAGAGGAAGAGAGGAAGGAGACTAGATAATCTAAAGAAGATATGATGTTGCAGTGGACATTGCCCAAAATGACAGCAGAACTAAGTATAATAGTGTCAATGAAGGTTTTGGTCAAAAAACCTATAACCTGATATGAAATTTGCACTTTATGAAGTCTCTAAGAAGAGCTTCAATGAAGTGGTATTCTTCCTTTATACTAAAGAATGTCCATATGAATCAAACAATGTTTCTACCCATAGGAAGAACATAAATAGAGTAATCAAAGTTTGTCCACTCAAAAAATGAAACCGAAGCCAGTAGTACCAAAAACTCTAAATATTTTCTATTGGAATGTGACATAGGTCTATAAAACATGTGAAAAGGAACTACTGGTAATGCCATGGAAATAAAAATATCAGAGTATGGGAATGGATATTTTTTCAAAATAATATCAATATGAAGTGAAGGCAAAGCAACATCCCCCATAATAGTAGAAAGAGGATCCACAAGATGAAGTGGATTAAATATGGTCGCCAAAATAGTGGAAGTGATAAAATTATAAGAATGGGAACTCCTAATAAAAGATATGAATGACTCCTCGGATAAACTTGAAGATGGAACAAAAACTCCCTCTACTACAACACAAGTAGACATTACAAAGAAATAACAAATCTCTTATAGATAATCATACATAATGGTTTGTTTTACAAATAGAAGAGTAATTTCTGATAGGTATGAATCATCAACACATGTATGAGTAAATTATGGAATGGATGCATATGTAATTAAGGTATGAGGTTGGGAACATGATTTCCTTATGTTTGATGGGAAAAGAGGAGTTTAACCATTCTCTGAAAGGTGGATGGGAGAATGAGTGGATGATTCCTACTCATTACTCTTGTCATCAGAACTAGAAGAATAAATGACATCATCAGGAATAAGAAAAAACAATTGTCAGTAAAATGATCATCACTTCAAGTAGGCGGGGAAACAATTCAATCAAAATAATTAAAAGATAAAAATTCTCTAAAGGGTCTCCAAAAAAGGACTAAATAATTCTCCAAATTATGCAACAACACTTTGTGTGTGCCACATGATGCTGGAGAGGCCTGAAAACATGTATAAACATGTAACCATAAGCTTGATCACAAGTTTTGAGCCAATATTCAATATTATAAGGATCAATGGGTGCAATAAATTACCCATACAGATATGGATAGAGGCATTTTTGAGTAAGGTAATGTTCCATTCAATCACTCCATGATGTTGAATTTTCTCTACCAAGAAGAAGAGACAGAGGATGAGAAACAATCTTATGAAGTTCGAGTCTAGAAATAACATCCTCCATGGTGCATATGTGAAAAGAGTAGTTAGTGTAGAAGATTCATTAATGAAAACATGTTTAAATGGACATCACAATCATCTAAAACTTTTTCCAGAATGTAATAAAAGAAGGGTGAAAGAACAAACACAAGGTTTTAATACATTAAACTCAGTCAAGAAGCATTTGCATGAAATTTCAACACCTAATAACAATGATAACCATGTTTGTCAAACTTTATAAACAATGTGTTGGTTATAGTAGGATGTGTTTATATGACATCAAATAATTGACCACTCACCTTGCAGTAGTTTAAAATATTGTGCAAGATTCATGGCACAAGTAAGTTTCTTTTGGAAGCCAAGGAATGACACCTTAAACAAGAAAAAAAGGTGACAAACAAGGAGCAAGGGGATTAAAAATATTCAGTGTGAGAAAAGTTTCTCACGTAGCATAAGGGACTTCCTTCCTGCAAGGCTATGGAAAACCTGATCATTCACATGTTAGTGAAGAAGAGCATGATACAATGCAAAACGACTTCAAAACGAGTCAAAAAGGATCTTGAAAACACCAAAATGTGCAAAACCCACCGAAAAATAGAAAATATTTTCCAAACAAGACCTACACACATAATAAAATGCTACACACTCCCATAAATGATCAGTGGAAAAATTATCCCAATAACCCTAGTTCTGTAATTTTTTTCCCAATTTAAATATTTTTTCAAAAAAGAAAAAATTAAATTTAACATGTTGAGAAATTAAAACTAGGTTAATTTTAATTCAACTTATTGAAAATTTTAAAACTAGATCCTTCAAAATTAACACCTAATTTAAATGATACTTTAAAAAAAATCCTTCCCTTTTTATATTAATAAGCCTTAGTTTAAAAATATATATAAGCTATGCTAATAAAAATTTAGGCTAAGGATGTTAACCTTAGCTAAACACATGCAAGGATTAAAAATAAAGAAAAGCGAGTTGTTGAAAAATTGAAAGGGAGGAATGTCGTCAAAGTGGGAGAGTCAAATTGGCCATGTGGAGGTGGAGTAACGAAGAGCCACGTGACAAGAGTGGGGAGGGGCTTTACATATTAGGTCGATCATCGGATGCCAAGGTGAGATCAAAACAAAATTGGTTTCAGGTTCCAATGGATGTAATGTCTGGAGATAAAACACATAATGACCTGTGGAGTAGATTCATTAGTGGCCCAAGGGAGTTGAAGACAAGGCCGATAGAGGGGTACCAATTGCTAAGGAATGGCAATAGTGAAAGACAGGTGATGACATCAATCTCTTCATGACGTGGTATGTACAACCAACAAGCCTATCTCGGTGGAGGGAAGGAACCTGGGATCCAATAAGGTGAGAGAGAAACAAAGCTATGAACGGAAACGTTTGGAGCTGTTTGATGACTTTATTTTTCAAGTATGTATTGCTATCTATAAAATGGAGGAAATGATGTTAACATAGAAAAATTATGTGGAGGAAATATAATTCTCAGTAACATAAGTGAGAGGCATAACCTCTACCCATTTGGAAAAATACTTGGTTACGGAGATAATGAATGTGTGGCCATCAGAGGAAGTGAGTTTGATTTTTCCTATATGGTTGAGACCCCATTCGAACAAAGCCCAAGTGGTGGTAATGGGTTCAAGAGATTGTGAAGGTGCATGAATGAGATTGTCATGTTGTTGGCACATGAAATGTTTTATGAAAAAATTGCAAGAATCAAATCCCATAGTGGGCTAATAATCACCCATACACAAAATATTTTTCTCAAGAACCATGTTACTTGTGTGTGCACCACATATACAAGCATGTATTTGACTATATTTTGGTTTTCTTTGTCTTAATTGATACAACTTAGGAGAGTTCCATCATAGCCTCTTCAGTATAAGATGTCGGATAGGATAGTTTAGCGCGAAGCACATTTTTATAAGGTTTGTTTGTTATAGCTATTCATATTGTTAGGGAGCCTTTTATCATTTATTTGATTAAATAAAATGTGAATATTCTACTGTAATCTAGATGTTACGTGAATAGTAAATAAATGACAATAAAATGTAGAAAATACACCCAAACAATATAATCAATAAAATTTAAAACCCTAATGTGCAAAGAGGGTTAAGAAGGCCTTAGATAATTCGCATATGTCATAGAATTGTATCGCAATGGAGACCAGGTAAATAAGAGGAGGAAACTGTCACACATGAGGTTGAGAAAATGAAAATTTAAAGGATTTCAATAGAAAAGGTCACATGGGGGAGGATAGGGGTGGCTTTTGGTACCCCGGTATGAATGTTTTGCGCCCTGGTCTGCACATATGGTCAAAAGCCAAAACTTTTAGGGTCATAATATGTCTACACTCTAACGCTTCTTATCACATATATATCGCTTCAATTCACAAGATGTCACTGTAAACCTACAGTGGAATAATCACCTCCTATGAAACGTGATGTAGAAGAACCAAAATTTTTCACTTGTGATGGAACTAGATGGATGAAAATGCAGTAGTAGAAGCCTTTGATGGATGCAATCTTATGTGGTGATAGTAAGTGCTTAGTGTTTGGTCCCTCATTATGGTCACATAACTTTATATTTATATGGTTTTAATTTTTTGTAATTTCGTAATCAACCCTGAAAAGGCCGACCACAAAAAATATAAGAAGACAAGCAAAGAGAAAGTGTCCAAAAAGTAAGAGGGAAGTGCAAAAAGGATCAGGGTGCCTAGAGTGGACAAGGGTGCATCAGTCCTGGCTAAGCACTGTAGTTAGAAATAGGGAAAAAGCAGTATGAACGTACAGAGTGGGAAAGTACAGGTGGAAGATCGAAAGTAGCAATAGAAATCAATGCAAGATGTACAAAGACATGGGTTAATTAGTTCCCTTCTTCAGTTAAGAACCATATCAATATTATTATGGGATCAAGACTAAATAATTACCGAAAGTACACGATTTTCTATCTACATTTTCCCCCACTTTATATTGTTGAGAAGAATTCTCGGTAACATAAAGTAGATAGATATGTGTACCATATATCCATTTAGAGTTATCAAAAAAATGTGTTGAGGTACTAGACAAATCATGAAGTGACAAAAAGATCAGCGTGAAGACTAAAGCATGTAAAAGCATAAAAGTCATGAAAATGAACTAGATAGGGAAGAAAGCATGTGTACATATCCATGATATGTGTGGTGTACTTGTATGGTTAGTATCGTCTTGTGATAACCCATTGGTCCAAAATCCTGTGTAATGTTGACTCTTACTTCCATATGGATGGACCTACAAGTGTTTGATGATTGCAAGTTAATCAAATACACATGCATAATGTGTACAAATGCATGTATGTATGCAAATGATTGTAAGAAAGTATGAAAATAAAAAGGAACTTTGCAACTGATCCCTGATGAGAAATGTGATGTAGAAAATGATTTTGTTGATATTGTGCAAGTTTTTTGGGTGATCTCATGAACTGACTAAATCAAGTGCAGGGAGGAAAGTCACATTGTTCAATTATCCAACATTATAACTACTTTCCGAGAAGTGAAGAAATGTCGTACTAACTAGTTTTATAGGTTATCATTGATGCCATTGCCGAATTTAGTGTCTTTAGAGGAAGGTTAAGTTTATTCTCAACTTTTAACTATTACCTAGAATCCTAACATAATCTTCCCTGTAAAAGCCACTTAAAAAAAATGGAGTTCTGTAAACTAGTTTGACCCCATATCATTGTGCATCAATCCACTTTTTCATGGAAAAAAATGAAAACTGAGTTGCCCCATAGTACTGTGTTCTCCTATTCCTGTTCAAACCCAAAGTGATGCAAGAACCTCTTTGGGGGCGCATACGACATCACAGATATCCTTATAGCCTCTCCAATAGTATAAACCACTGATATTATGTCCTGTAGGGGGGATGTTCTTTGTAGATAGAAACGTGCACGAAAATAAGCAACCCCTGGCTAGAAATGTGGTGTTAGTGCAAACCAAGTATGCATGTAAAACCAAGTGTAAACTACAGACAATGTGTATCAATATAATGTAAACATCCAAAAGACAATTACTTTCACACAAATTGGGTTTTAACATGGGACCCATTTATGCTATTGCAAGACACTCCTTCTCCTTTAAGTGTTTACACAAGACAAAGGTAAAAGCCGGAAAAAATGAGCAAGCAATATCAGACAATTAACAAACAAGTATGGAGCCCCACGGCTTCTTCCTCATGACACTATGTTTCACATGAAATTCCTGTTAGATTTTAGAATGATGAAACTATGTCAAAGCATGTACTAAACTATGGATAAAGTAATGTTTTTGTTGAAACAATAGCACCTGTGGTGTACTAATGTGGATTCCTGAGGTTTTAAGAGTCGTTTCTGTGGAGATTGGTACTGCTCAGAAGCATCCTTTGTTTTGTGAAATGGATCTATACTAGTTCTACGATCACAACTATACCTTCAAGTGAATTTACATGTGCGTATGGAAGTAAATTATCATTACAAGATATCTATCTAGTTTGTGTAATATTGGGAATGTTTTAGTAATTTCAAGCATCATAAATACAATAATAAAATGAACTCTATTTGGATGGGTATAATGGAGTTAGAGAAATGATAGGATCCACATGATCCCCAAGTGAATGGTTCTACATTATATGCTGTGATCTTAAACATTTGATTTATTTTTATTTAACAATCAAGACTGAATCGTAAATCAAGACCTTTCATAGTTAAATTGTACAATCACTATTTTGTGCAACGTGCATTGTAAAAATTAGTGATGAGCCATGTAACATAGGAATCGAAGTGTGCCATGAAATTTATTCTTATTTGTAATATCAATAAAATTGATTAATATTTTTATAGATTTATCCTAAAAATTAACACTGAAAGATGAGTATCTTAACTGGATGATGTAGCCTTGGCGTATATAACAATGATTGATCAAAATTATAGGTCATTTTATAGTACTAAAATAAGTGATTTGATGTATCCACTCGGTAAAATGGCATTTTACATATCTAACTAGCCTACATTAATCCTGAGAAAAAAATTGCTTTATCATTGTACCCTAGTTATGGGACTAAGAGATCATGCACCCTTTCATTTATCCTATACCTTCAATAGTCCAGTATAGACCGTGTGACTAGAGTGCTATTCTGGTAGCTGCAACTCCTCTAGAATCTTAGCACATGTTAAATGTGTAACATATACTAGTTGGATTGCAAATAGTTGTAATGCATTACGCCAAGATAGTAGCGGATATAAGATGCAAGATTGATGTGTAATTTTGGTGTAAGATGTTGCATGTAAGATGTCTATATGTTACCTATGCAAAACAAAAACTATTGTTATATTTTTAGTCAAGACGTGTCGAATGTGTATGATAGTCGTAGGAAATGTATAATGCGTACTTTTAAAGTGTATTGATGTCAGTGACCGGAAATGCACAATATGTAGGTTCTATGGTGAAAAGTCTTTGAGGTTCATGTGTATAGAATTCTCTAATCTCAACATTACAAGATATATCCAATATTATTTGAAGAAACAAGAATTTAGTTGTCATGGGAATAAAATGACAATGATGTTCAAAGTGTAAAACTATTCATATGATTCAAAAACTTTGATGGGTGATATATGACCAGTATATTTTTTTGTCAAATAGGGTAAATGTATGAATTCTATGCTTTACCAAGTGTGTGTGGAAAATCAGAAGATCAAATATTTCATCTAGGATATCATCATTAGGACTGTCGAAAAATATTAAAATCCGGAAACCTTTAAAATAGTCTAAGGTTGTTTGTGCAACAATAAATCATTGAGCCGCATAATTTATACATTCCAGCCATGGCATATTGAAAGTAGACAGTGCCAAGGAGCAAATGACTTCTATCCTGCAAACCTTAATAGGTGATATTTTGTTGTACATCCCTAGGAGATTCGTAATTGTTCCAAATAGAATACACGACAGAGGGCATAGGGAAAACCTATCCAACCCTTATGATCAGGGTCCAATGTACCCCCTATATAAGTAATCCAATACTTCCTTAATGTGAGTGGCTTAGTTAAGAGAAAGGTAGTACTTTTGGATCAGATCAAACAGTAAGATCATAAGACATATCACATATAATAACACTAGAAATAGTGAGGAATCCATTAGGGGCAAATGAGGATTGTACTATCTCACTCTAAGAAGGTTTATAAAAGCATTGAAGCATCCAATTCTAAAGTTATACCATCATGTGAATAGCAAGTGCATTAAATTGAAGGATCAATAAGATTGTTCCCAATTGAATCATGTATTCCAAATAATGCATGTAAATTTCAGTACAAGTTATACAAGGTGGTGTCATGTGAACAATTTGGATCAAGCGGCTCCTTTAGACTAGATAGGCCCACTCAAGAGTTGGCAATTTATAGCAGGTGACATTTTATGGTTTAGTGAACAACATTTATCGCTAAATAACACCTACATCATGGTGGACTCAAGATATCTTCTTATCATCTCATAATTGCTTATGGTACACACTAAGTGTCAAGTGCATGGAATAAGAAGATAAGAATCAGGATTCTTGGTCACAATGTTTATAAGCAACGGTTTTAAAATTCATCCATCATTTAATACCTTCATCCAATAAACATGACAGTAATCAAGATGTACTCTGGTCATTGGCCAACCTTACAGTCTTGGAGCCAACACATCTTCTACCAACTTTTCTTTCAATTTCACTATAGGATTTCCATCTTCTTGAATCCCTTGGAATGAAAACATACTGTTCAAAGCCCTATATAATGAAGGTTAATATGACCTCAACTAAATGGAAACACTCATGAGTTATCAACCATCTAGCACAAAAGGCATCCAAGTGCTCCCTAAATCTTCCCAAGATGGACTTAACATCATGCACTAGAAATATGTAGCCACTACTCAATGAATGACTAAAGACTCAATAAGTCAATGAGTTTGAATCCCTCATTTAAAGAACACGTCAACAGAGCTCATTCATTGTAAATAAGAGCATCATCTCATGCAACGGTGGGTCAGTGATTCAAAAGTTGTCAACTATCATTAAGGAAATTAGATCCTCCAGTGTTATGTAATTCCCCAGAAGATGCATCAAAAATTGAATGATAATGAAGTGGATAAAATATTGATAAACACTTGAGCAAACTAGCAAAAAGATGTATGACGCCACCTTAATGTAGACATTTGAAAGGGAAAGTAATCAAAAGCCTTAGATAATGATAATGAATGCAGACTTTCGCAGTGTAGACAGGAAACAGAAGATGAAACGATCCTAGAAGCCTGAAGATCAAGCACATTCTATGATGCTATCTAAATGTGAACTATGCCTACGATAATCTGGGGGTTATAGCTTGCCCTAGTTTAAATCAAAATAAAATGTAGCAAATACACCTTTGAGGTGTCAATAAAATGTAAAACACTATATGTCACTTCAGGGTCGCACTAATGTCCTTGAACTAATTCGTAGATGTCATGGAATTTTGTCGCAGATGGAGACTCACCTGTAAAAACCAAGAGGAAAACCATCACAAAATCCTAAGAAATGTAGATACTGTGAAGGATTTCACTAGACTATCCTCATGTGCCAAATGGATGGAGGGGTATCCTGTGGGTTCATTGCAGTCTACATTCTAGGCACCCAATGTAGTTCTGCACAAATGGTCTAAAACCTAAATTTTTAGGGTCATAAGATGTATGCAATCCTTTGTGCCAGTCGCACTTCGTGTGTATGTTGAGAAAATAACTAAATGTAGAATCTTAATAAATGTGTGCATGGAAATAATAGACTCTCCTGTGAAGTGTGATGTAGATGAACTAGGATTTGTCCCTTGTGATTGAGATAGATGGATGCAAATGGAGTAGTATAAGCCTTTGATCGATGCAACCTTAGGTGGTGATAGTAATTTCTTAGTGCTTGGTCACTCATTTGAGTCACATAACTTTATAGTTATATGGTTCACTTGCTCTAATTTCTTAATTAACCCTGAAAAGGCTGACTGTGTGCATGGTTTTGTTCAACTAAGTTAATGAAATTAAAACTAACACCTAGGAGTCTTAATTAACTAACCTAAAGAAAAATCTAAAACACCATCAAGATAAGAGCTAAACAAGGTTAGACAATAAAATTTATTGCATTCAACTTCAAAGCATAAACCAAACTAAGCATGCTAATTGTCTAAAACCTCTACTCTTTTGATTAACAAAAAAATCAAAATGGACCTATATAGGCTCCATGGTAATCAAATTGGTTGTTTTTGATACCCAAGAACTTAGGAATGGGAGGTTATCAAATTTGGGCTACAAGACCCTTTTGACTCCTCCCATATGACCCAAGCACTTTGGCTAGAAAAGAGGCTTAGCTCTTCAAGTGGTGAATTCTCAAGAATAACAAAGGAAAGCTTTTAATCTATTTTCTATGTGCTTTGCTTTTGTCTTCTCAAGAAATTTAGGTGTAAGTGTAAAGGTAGGAGGAGGGCTCTTTATATAGCCCAATGGATAAAGGAACCACTACATCCCTTTGCATGTGGGATAAAAGGTAAAACAAGATTAGGAATGGATAAGGTTGCTTTATAAAAGGTAACCTTACTTTAGAAGAGTTTAGTCTATACTTAGCAAGTCATGGGAGTTGGGGGGCGATTTAATTAATCAAAGGTGATTAATTAATAGGTAGATGTAAGCTTATTTAAGATAATTAGAGAAATATTAGCATGATTTAGACTTATAGGAGGGGATTAAATCAATTAAATATTGATTTATTGGTTAAATGAAAGGGAAAGCTAATTAATTAATAATAACTAATTAGTTTAGATAAAAGGAAGGATTAATTAACGGAAGGTCATTAATTAGGGTACTTGCTGGATAGGTGACTTAATTAATCACTTACTGTAATTAATGAATGAGATATAAGAGAAGATGAGCGTTTTTGACAGTATGGTGCCAATTTGTAGGAAAGGGGATAGTTACTGTAATTTAAGTATTTAAATTGCTTGGGCATAATTACAAGTGTCTACACTGACCACCAAAACTATAAGAAGCTCAAACATCTAGAAAGTTTCCAAAACGTGAGAGGGAAGTGCAAAGAGGATTGGGGTTCTCAAAGGGGACCAGGGTGCTTGGGGTGCCCCAGTCTTGGCTGAGCACCTTAGTTAGAAATAGGGAAAACACAGTCTGAAAGTACTAAGTGGGAAAGTATGGGTGCAAGATCAAAATTAGAAATAGAAAACAATGCAATATGATCAAATACATGGGTTAATTAGTACTCTTCTTCACTTAAGAATCATATGAATAGTAGTATGGGCCTGAGACTAAATAATTACCTGAAGTGCGTGGTTTTGTGTCTACATGATTACATTGTCAATATTATGATACCAAGGGTTCTTAGGATTAAATATTTCATATACCATGGTTGACTTAGGAAAATCGTAGGCTGGTATCAAATATTTTTTATGATGAAGTCATTGTGTGTTTGATTTGGAACAAACTCAATAAGAGATCTGATATTTTCCATGACATGTACTACTTTGTTTTGAATGCAAGGAATTTATTAAAAAGTATTTAATTGAAGATAACCTTAAAGGCTATCAACCATGAGCTTATAGTGGACCAATTTGTAATCATTGACTTGATAGTCACCAATTACTTGATTGATGACCAAGAGAAAATCACTGTAAAATTTTAACTCTATGAGATTCCATGAAAAAGTGAACTTCAATCCTACTATGACACATTCATAGTAAACAATATTGTTAATGCAAGGGAATCCAATGTCGAAATATTTTGGAATTATATCACCATCTACTGTGAGTAATAGAATTCTTGTTCTTGACCTATGGAGATTACAAGATCTATAAAAAAATAGATTCTAAGAGGGAATTGCATAAACATACAATATTTGTTCATCCGTAAAATCAAATTGAACAACCCATCTAGAAATTCTTCTTGTTAGAATAGGTCTTGATAATAGATACTTAGGTGGATCTATTTATGTAAAAAGCTTAGTTGTATGATTAAGGAAATAATGACGTAGATTTTAAAATGTTAAAGCCATTGCTAATCATACTTTCTCAACATTGGAATATTTAAGTTCTTGACAAATCAAGGTCCTAATGAGTTAGCAAACAACTTATTCTTTCCCCTAATCATTACATTGTTCTATTAATTCCCCTATTGCATACTCATTGGTAAACATATATAGAAGTATTGGTTTTTCTAAAATAAATGATGTGAGAAACGAAGAATTTGAGAAATATTATTTTACCCCAGAGAAAGACTCTTGGAATTCTTGATTCCATTTAAAATGTATATCATTTTTTGAGTGACTGATTAAAGTGATGGCATTTGTCTGCTAGTTGAGAGTTTAAACATCAGATGGATTGAATTTTTCCTTGAAGTACTCTTAGTTGTATGAGATTGTGTGGAGGAGGAATTTCCATTATAGCTTTGAATTTTAATGGGTGAAATTCAACACCTCATAGTGAGACAATGAATCCCAATTTTTTTCCTGAAGTTACACCAAACAAACATTTCCTCAGATTAAGTCAAGCCTTGTATGCCTATAACCTTCTAGAGATGCATCCTAAATCTACTGGAAAATCCACTATTATTTTTTATTTTTCCAAGATATCATCTACATAATATTCCATAATTTCATGTATCATGTCACAGAAGATGAATTTCATTTATTTCTTATAAGTGGGACCTATGTTTTAAAGTCCAAAAGTCAATTTGAATTTGATTATAACTAGAAAATCTATCCATTATGGAAAAAATTTCAAGGCTTTTCATAGATTCAATGATCATGTTAATATTTGGTAATGGTGATCCATAAATTACATCTTCTTAACAATTAACATATCATGTTTAGTGATACTTGAATGGAAATTGACTAAGTTCCTTTTGACCAATATAATGTGCGTGAATCAATCACAAATATACTATAAATTGAGAAATAAAATGCAAAAGAGACACAAGAATTTATCCTGGAGAAACCCAAGGTGGGAAAAACTCCAGTTGGTAAGAAAATTACTTCCCTCTCTCAATGTAATTCTACAAAAATACAAAGTAATAACAACAATGGCCTTCAAGAAGGATTCAAACACCTTCTAATTGAATATTCTTGCTCATAAATTATCAACATTGAAAAAATCACACGGTTTCATAACAAGAACCAACTACAGCTGAACTTTTGTCAAATTCAAATTCACTCAAATTCAGCTTCTACAGTTATAGAATCATGAATTGTATTAATAGTTTTCTTAGGCAAAAATAGATGAAAATATGAATCAAATTTTTTAGACACTCTAATTAAAATTTCCACAGTATTAAATCTAGCAACTTGATGTATCAATCCCTAAGTGACATGACCATCCTGTGAAGTCTTAGAATTGAGGTTTTGCATCTTGATTTGTGATTGGAAAACACTTATAGGTTGCGTAACTATTGGGTACAGTTTTTAGCAACTACCACTCTATGTTTCCTCCCAAGGATTTTGTAGAGATTTTGAGAGATAATTGTTGTTGTGTCATCCTAAATCCAAAGAGTGAAAGAAATCACACACATCCATAATGTGGCCTTAATATTTCATTCGAAGGTGTTTACAAAGCACCCTGAGTATTGTGTAGACTATCATTGTCACCAAAGAGAGAAAACAAGGGCCACTAGACTATACTTCAAATCCTCAGACCTTGAGCCATACCTCATAATTAGTTGTTTTTCTATCCCCCTAAGTGCATCAAAACTCCCCCATTTGAGTCCTATTAAATTACATCAACCACAAGCTAGTTCTAAGAGAATCATGATGTGAGGTAATCTACTTCCCCAGCATCTTATATAAAACACCATTCATCTCATACTTGTAGGAGTAGATTGTTAAATCTATTAATGAATTTGTTTATCTTCCATAGACTTCAGAGTTTTACTTTTATGTCGTCTCTTCCTGGTAATATCAAAACAACAACCACACTCCTAGGAAAACTATAGAAAAACATTTCTCAAAAGGATTCTTACTGATAGCAATATGAACTATCTTGTGATAAGGATGTTGACTATATGTCAAGTTCTCGTCTCGAGTCTGAGGATGTTTCAAAAAAAGGACCAACATATTGCATACCACTCATGTCTATTCATATTTATTTGAATTGATTTCTTTGTTTTAGACCTCGTAGGTAACCATCTTAGATCCCCAGACATAGACTAGAAAATCCAAAAACAAGAATCATGAGTTTTAGTCTTTTTGCATTTATAGACTTAGCATTCAAATTTTTATAATAGAGACCCAATTTCAATTAGCAACAACTAGACTAGGTTCATACTTGAAATTCAGATCTTAGATTGCAATAATTGTCATATTCAAATCATTTTTACCGATTAGGAATCTTTTACCATGGAAACGTACTTAGAAAAAATATTATTGGAAGTAGGCTTCCCCTATTCTATAAAATGCCCATTCATAAATCTTATTCGTTTGCCATCTAATGCACTATATATTCCTATAAGCATTAACCCCATTTTCATCCTTCACTGACATTGAAACATATCTCTAGATTTAGATAGAAAAATTTTCATTCAATGTTATTATTTTTGGCCAATAATCATACATGTGTAAGTTCCCAGTAGTATATGTCACAACAGAGTAACTAGCCACCCTTGAAGTTTAATTTTTTTCCAACAAAGAGTGTAACTGTTGTTTCTTTTGGTAGGAATCCTTCATGGACTACATGTGGATTTCCATGTCTAGAAGTGGACCATCGGGTAAAAAATGTATCGAATGCTCAATTGTCCTATCTAGGATCAACCCCATAGGATATTCCATGAATTGATTTCCTTAATTTTACATTTGGCACATCACTCAGCTAGAACTGAGTGCTCACCCAAAGTGTGTAAGGGTACTAGGTCCCTCTTTAGAGTTTTTTGTCCAGAATTTTAGCATGATTTCATATCTATATATCCAGATTTATAACATACAGTAAATAATCCATAGTGCATAAGCCAAATCTAGATCTAAACCATGTGAAAAATTGACTAAATAATGACTATAATGAAATTTACCATGCAAGAACCATATTCAATCACATCTAATACCAATATCCAGCCAATATGATCCATTATATTAAATACTGATAAAACACAGAAGCTTCATACATCAAGATGCAATATCCATAGTCACAGTCATCCATAGTCATGCGCATCTAATAAATCTACAACATAACTCTACAATAATTAGGACTGTCTAAACCATGCAAATCAATACATATATATAGGGGTGGGGACTTTCCCTTCACCATCCTATGCACCTTCCAAAAATAGGCTACATGCTAATAATAGCCATGCGCCTTTACAAGGGAATACAAAAGCATGCAACTGCTAATAATAGATCTTCTATAGTTAACTCTAAGAATAGATCCTATTATTAGACTAAGAATCTGCATGGTGCTTGAACTGATGCAAAACCCAAAATAGCCTTGCGTGAACTGAAAAGTCTTCATATCTTTACGTGCTCAACACTCTATCTCCAAAAATAGCCCAAATCTATGTAAAAGTGGCTATGTCCTGTGTACACTTTTCCTAGGCATGTGTTGTTCTACTATAACTTTTGCGTCCTTCTACATGCCATGTGTCCGCGCACCCAATCCTTATGTGTTTTCATACTTGAACTATCTTTTATCTACTCAACATTACCCCACACTAAATGCATTTCTGCCCCTGACAATGGGTAATCTTAACTTATCTCTCCAAAGTAAAGAATAATGAATGAAAGAATGAAGATTTGTTCAAACAAAAGAATGAGATATCATTCATTTCTCTCCTCTGCAACATGCAATATTAATTTTGGATACTCATTCTTAACTTCTTCCTCCAATGCCTGCCAATCGCTTAAGGCCTCACCTATTTGGTTTGGGATATCTGTGACTATGACATCTAGCTCATCTTGTGTCATGTTCTATTTTTCATTCTGTAAGATTCTACAAATATTTTCCATACTAGAAATCATGCCCTCCATATAGTCCATCTTCCAGGCAATTTAGTTACCTATCTCCTTCATCTTGTTTTCATGTGGTTCTTGGGAACTTGTAAGTGCTTTCATCTTCTCTTCCACAAAAGTAAGTCTCTCCATGCACCAAAGTTTCTCATTGTTCATGGCTTTGAGGACTTCATTATCTTCTACAGTTTTTCTCATCCTAGCAATTGTGTCTAGTGTCATGCACATATTCAAGGTATGATCTTCCTTCTTCAATTCATCTCTTAAGGCTTGTAGTAATGACTCGTAACTTGCAATTTTTCTGGCAATGGTGGCTTTTACCCTTGCTACTTCCTCAACAGGGTCTTTAGGTGTGGGCATACACATGGGCCCTTCCTCTATGACTAGTTTTACAAGTGTGTGTATATAGTGCATTACAGATGGAACTTTTTGTGGAACTTGAGATTCCAGATGTGGCCTTACCTTAATAATATAATTGCCAATCTCCTCGGCCATACCAATCAATTATTCCATATTTTTCTCAGCCTTTTCCTTCTTTGGTGTGAGGCACTTTATTTATATATCCCTATCCTTGATGTCATCCATCAACGCCCTAATTGTTTCCACTTTGTCTATGTTCATATGCGTAAATTCTGTAGATACCTTTACCAAGGCATTGCTCACTTTTTCATCCAACATAAGAGTTGGCTCAAAATTTATGTGTCAGATTTGAGGTGCTTTCTTCATTCTATGTGAGATGCATGATTCTTCACACATGTAAAAATGAGGATCATCCATATGAGTCTGCATTGACCATGACAACTACTTCCATGTGCACACATTCACCATCTCTGCATCCATTAACTCCCAACCATACAATTCCTTAGCTTCCAGTGTACATATACTGGAAGCACGCATGACATATGATATTACTGGTATCATCCACATATCCAACTGTGGGAGTCACATAGTCTTCACCTTCTTTTTCCTCCCTTGTTCTTTTTCCCTTAAGAACCTGGGTGCCTGAATCCAGAATTGGGCCTTCACCATTTTATTCTTTTTTTTCTATTTATGTGCCCTTCATCCCCTCTTCATCATTCTTCATCTCCTCATCATGAGGCTCCTCTGTATCCTCACCACTATACACTGGAGTGTACCTGACACACTTTCTCCTAGACTCATCCTCCTCTCCATCCTTAAGCTTTAGCTTGCACCTTTTCTTCTTCTCAGGATCTTCCTTCTGGGTGAAATCCTTGGTGACCTCCTCAATGGACTGTGATGACCCTGCACCTTGAACCTTGTCCTCTTGAACACTCTCTTGAACTGTGGCTCTTTTAATCTTTGTTCCACATTGATTTCCATTGTGTTTGTCTCAAACACTTCAGCCTCTTGCTCCTGTGATGGGGGCATCACCTCACGCTCTTTCTTTTCTCCATCTGTAGGCTATCTTCTGCCCCTATGGTCCAACCCACCACTATCTTCATGAATTTATTCTTCTTCATCATCCTGAATGGGTGAAGTAGGATTTTCAGCTGCCAATGTGCCAACTGTGTGCTTCCCTTTAGGCGGGCTTGGCATTTTGAACTCATTCTCTACATATTTTCCATTCTCCATCCTAGGCTTAAGCTGAAGGTATACCAATGCTACTCCACTATCACCTATTACCAAACTCATAGGCTTCATAGCTATGTCATCTGAAATGTATCTTTCAATATAAGTAGACTTACCAGGATAGACGTAAGTCTTCCGCAGAGTGTGATAGTCACAGTCCACCTTATCAACATTGTAGATTAACTTGTGCATCTGAGAGTATGTGGATAATTTCCTGAAAGAACCACATGGTGAAAGCATAGGGAAGTTTGCACCAAGGACTCCATGTCCCATCCTTCATCACAAAATGTGTGATGCAAAAGTGTTGATAGACTAAAAATTATACCAACTTTCCTACCACTGCAGGAAACTCCTTAGGTATCCTCCACTCTTCCTCAAATGTGGTGCGGAGTCATGCATACCACATTTCTACCCTTGGTTTGAATGGACCACTCATTTTCCCCTCACAAAGATACTTCTCGAATATCTCTACGAGAGATTTATTTTTTACAGGGTACTCCCATATTTTGTTCTTCGGCCCATCGGGCACTCTAATCTCCACAAACATAAGGGATAGTAGAATAGTGCCAAAGCTAATTTTATCACTTGTACACGCCTCTTCAATGATCATATTAACAATGTATCTTGCCAAGTTATAGGTCTCTCTTTGTGATATTTTCTTTGCAACATGTAGCCACAAAGTGTTCACCTGTGACCATCTCTCCTAGTCATTCAATTTTTTCAACAAGTGTGAGGCTTCCTGTATAACTGGATACTTCCTTAGCTTGTAAATATCCATACTGCACCCACCTTTTGTATAACCCAACTCCTTTCTGGTTGCTACAATTGTTGCTTTATCAGTTAGGTCACTACTCACCTCTGTGCCTGTGCTTTTCAAACCCGTCAAAGTGTCGATCAAGGGCACAGTGATCCTCATTCGTCACCTAGCAAAATAGAAAAATTCCTCATGGACTCTACACATTAGCCACTGGTATAGATTTTATGGCTTTCTGAAATAAGGAAGTTTCATACAACTATAAAACTCCTACCTTTCTTAGGAGTTTCTCCCCAACATCTTCATATACAGGCATGTCATCCATTGTCCATTTGTTTTGTCTTTTTATTCAACAAAGCATCCAACTCCTCCTTGTTATCGGTTGTCTTATGGTTGTAATCACTGAATTTACTTTGGAACATGGGAATCCCAATCATCCCATGATCACTTCCTCTGGGTATTGCATTTTTGAGAAATAATTTTCAGGAGAATCCTCTGTCTCAATTTTGACCTCCTTTTGTTTCTTCTCCCTTTGTGGCCACTCTCAGTGCTCTCTTGGGTGTCATTTCAATCAAAAATATGTGTTCTCTTACCTCCCTTGAGCTCTGTAACTCGGTTCCTTGTGCCCTAGCTCAAACTCAAACCCTAGCCATCAATCTCCTTTCCCACATGCCTTCACCTTACTCAAACACTTCAAAAAATGGAGTTTAATAGTTCCTCATGTGTAGATCTGACAAACCCAACTAGTTCTAACTCTCCACTCTTCACAACCATCTTAGCTAGCTCGCTCAGAAATAACTCGCTTGATAATTGGTAATCACAAAGGTAACAATGGCCTCACAACCCTTCCTTATATAGATTTTTAAAAGTTACCACATTTATTGCTTCTCTACCTACCACCAATCCTAACATTAATTCATTGTTCGTCAACTTTTCCTGCACTGCCTCATCTCCATGCCACAATCATAACCTTCTGGCATGCCTTCTACTTCTAGGCCACAGACCTCCTTCCACGCACCCTCATGTGCACCAAAGTACTTATCCAATGTGCCTTCTTCTAAGTAGTTCCCACTGCTGTAACCTACCTCATGTTATATTGTACATCCATTTTTCCATCTGTGGTCTTCATTTAGGAGAGTTTTTTTTTCTATCTACACCCTTCCAAAAAGCACCTGCACAAAAGTTTCCTTATGCATACCCATCTTCAGATGACAATCAACTATATTCAACTTGGTAATGAAACCTGTGTATAAACCACCCCACACTAAGGGTATGTGTGGTCCTCTGCACATGAAAAACACTTAAATTGTAATCATCTTCTGGTGCGCAAGCATGCTTATTACACAAAAACTGAACTAAATTGACAAAGCATAACAACGATGAAGGAAACACATATAAAGGAAATGCATTAAGGGAAACCTAATCTAAGTGGCAATACTACCTTATTACAAACACCAAGAAGACTTATTTATAGTAGGGCTTCAACCTACTCTCGTTGAAGTAACCAGGAAATCATGTACAATCCAGTGCCTCTAACTAGAAAGTGCCTGAATCAAGTATATAAGTGATAACATATGGTCCCAACCAATGCACTTTAAATTTCCAGGATGGCACAAAAACTTTGAATCATACAAAAGTACTATTTTCCCAACCTCAAGCTTCTTTTCCTTGATGTGCCTATCATGCCATGCCTTCTTCCTGGATTTTTCTTGCTTCTGACTCCATCTTGCTATGGTGCGCCTTTCATCTAGCTGCATCAATTTGTCAATATGTTCTTCCAATGCTTTCTCATCAGCCAAACCTCCTACACGTGCAATACACAAAGAAGGTAACATGAATTCCATGGGGAGAACTACCTATGTGCCAAACACCAAATGAAAGGGTGTTGCTTTATTCAACCTCTTGTAGGTTGTCCTTGTATGCCCAAAGTACCACAGAAACCTTGTCATCCCAATCTCTCCTTCCAACATCACAAATTTTTGTCAAGGTATGGCTCAATATTTTGTTGAAGGCCTTACCAGTTCCATTTTCCTAAGGGTGATAAGGGGTTTTCCTATGGTGTGCAACCATGAATTCATCCAATAATATTCTGATAGTCTCATTAAGGAAATGAGTACCCCTATCACTTGTCAAACTTAAAGGGAAGCCATACCTGCTAATAATATTTTCCCACAGAAACCTTGCTGTTGTAGCTGCAGTGCAATCCTTTGTAGGCACCGCTTCTGCCCACCTTGTAAGATAATCTGTACAAGTTATAATATAGTGTGATCCTGTCCTATGTGTGGCTGGGGAAATAGGGCCCATAAAGTCAATTTCCCACTTCTCAAAAGGTTCTGCACTAGTAATAGGTCTCAAAGGCATTTCATCTCATTGCCCAGGCTTTCCAAGGCACTGATAATGATCACAAGCCTTACAATATGCTTTGCAATCCTTGTACAATGTTTCCCACCATAGACCAGCTAGTAGAATCTTGTGCATGGTGGCATCCCCTACATAGTGTCCACCTACAATACCGCCATGAGCCTCTTCCATAATTGCTTCTTGCTCATGCTCAAGTACACACTGGCATAAAACTTCATCATGACCTAACTTGTATAAGTCTCCACTAATCAACATGTAAGGTGTGGCATGAATAACAAGTTGTTTCTTTTCTAAAGCCTTCATTCCCTCGGGTGCCACACATGTGCGTAAAAAGACAACAATATCCTCCAAGTCTGAGGGTGCGTGGTTCAACCTGAACAATTGTGCATCTGGCATTGTGTCCTCAATGCTCTGTGCATCCTCTCCTGATTGAATCCTTGACAAATGGTCTAGACCAGAATTACTCTTACTTGGCTTAACCACCACTATAAAATTGAATTCTTGAAACAACAGAACCCAACGACATATGTGCCCCTGTAAAATGGGCTTATTTACTAAGTACTTCAGTGCCATGTGATTTGTATCAAAGATGAATGGTGTAGCCATCAAATACTGTTGGAAACTTATGGAACGCGTAGATCATAGACAAGGCCTCGCGCTCTATCGTTGTATAATTTTGTTCTGTTGGAGTCAACTTTCTGCTAGCAAAGCAAATAGGATGATCAACAATCCCTTCTCCAGGTTGAGCTAATATGAAACCAATGGCCATGCCAGAGGCATCTACATGAATGTGAAAAGGCTTGGACCATGAAGGAAAGCACAAAATAGGTGTTGTAGTAAGCCTTTCCTTTAGTGTGTCAAACACATGTTGTTGTGCCTCACCCCAATAGAACTTTCCTTTTCCCCTGAGTAATTCTTCTAAGGGCACAACGATCTTAGCATATCCCTTTATAAATTTTCTGTAATAACCTGTGTGCCCCAAGAATCTGCACCTTGCTCTTGGCTAGTAGGATCTTCTAAGCCCAAAATAATAACTACCTTAGCAAGGATCCACTAGCAATCCTTCTTTACAGATGATATGTCCCAATAAAATTCTAAAGGGTGTGGTAAATATACACTTCTTAATGTTTAAGGATATTCTCAACTGGCGGAACCTCTCAAACATCAGCCTCAGATTATCACAATGATATTTCACGAGCCCATAGACTGCCCAATCATCCAGATACACCTGTAAGAGCTTGTGAATAAAATCCTGGAACGCTTGTACCAATATGCACAAAAATATCGCAGGCACATTCTTTAATCCAAAGGGCATAACCATGTATGCAAAAACTTCCCCACTTGGTGGTGAAAGTTATCTTCTCTTGATCTTCTTCAGCTATCCTTACCTGATGAAATCTAGAGAATCCATCAGTGAAGGAGTATATTTCATGCCTTGTAACACCTTCCAATATTTCCTCAGTAAATGGTGTGGAAAAGGGATCAATCACACATGCAACATTTAACTCCCTGTAATCCACACAAATCTTGATTCTGCCATCTTTCTTGATGCTGATCACCATAGGGCTCACCCATTATGACTCCTCAATTGGCACAATGATTCTATAAATTAACCTTTTGTCAATTTCCTCTTTTACTTTGAGATGCAAGTTCAGATTCATCCTGTAAGGTCTCTTCCGAACTAAGCATGCACCTTCTTCAACTTTATCTTCATCTCTCCCAATGATTCATGCATGCCTTTTAGCTCATGATAGCCATAGGGAACAAGCCCTAAAAGTCACACAACAGCTCAATGATTTTAGAAACTTCAGAGTCAAACTAGTAATCTTCAATAATGACCTCCTTAGGTTCAACATCCGTTCCAATGTTCACTTTCTTGGTTTTCATAGGCTCATCTGCACTATCCAAGACTTCGCATGTACCCTCTGTGTGCTCAATGTACAAGTTCTCTACCTCTTCATCATCAACCATGTAGATCATCTTACCCTTTTCTCTTTCTAGGCAGACATGCATAAGTAGCTCTTGCATATGTTTCTTCCTCTTCAAAGCATGCCACCAAGTCTGAGTCTCCTAACAAACTCCTGAAGTAACTCTTCAACCTTTGCACTGTCTCCCATAGTTAAATGATTCATAACCTGCAATGCCTCATTCACTGGAGGTTTAAAAGAAAAGTAATCAAAGGTCCGAGTCATACCTTCAGTAAGTTCTTACTAATTTCCAGTCACCCTATTCAACTCTACGTAGACATACCATGCACGCGTAACCTCGTAAGGTGAAATAAAACTTATGCACCCATAAAGAAGGTGGTAAAGCTTCCTGCCCCACCTTCAAGAGTCTCTCAAACTACTAAACGTCGTGTTGAATATGATCATTACCATGAAATACAAAATATCTGAGTAGGTGTATTGCTTCTTAGAAACTAAGTAGATAAAGCAATCCTTACTTCTCTCCACTCCAAAATATTATCCATGTGAACCATCCACTAGCGTGCTGCCATCCCACACAAAGTATATACTAACATGTTCCTTCTTTCCACCTGACATTCCCATTGAACTTCCATAGCAAGTAGAAATACTTATGGATTATCTTCACCTATATACTTTGGTACCTGGCTGCTGCCCAAACGCCTAATACCGCGTGGCTTACTAATTCAAGTATCTGCACTTTGTACTTCACACCCAACCATTTCATAAGGGACATGTGCCCAATTATAACATGCAACACGTGTATTATCACTTGTTGATTGTGCATCATTCCACTAGAGAACTCCTTCCTTTAGATGGCTCAAGCACTTCCTGGATATCAAATGATGCACACATAAATTCTGTTCAAGTCTTCTTCACTTAAAGGCTTTACATAAGGCATAGATTTCCCATTTGTTAGAGGTATGTTGGCACGTTCTTCTTTGTTCACAAAGCTAATATACCACTTATTGAAGTTCAAGTCAATGTTGTTTGCATAACACCACGGAGCGTCCAAGTAATGGGGGAAAAGTTGTTTGCTTCTACAAGTGCTAAGACCTCAAAGTCCCCAGTGAACTTATCCCCCTGTATAGCAATGTATGCATATTTTAAAACTCGAATGGGATGTTGCCTTAGTCTGATTTTACATGAACAACACATTGGAAGATGGCTGTAATGGAGGTCTTCCCATCTGAACCCACACATCCAAAGTAAGTACATTCACTTCCACACCTATGTCACTCCATATGTAACTCAAAATCCAACCATCAACAACAACATTTAGAGTAATATCCTTGTCATAATCCAAACTATTTGGAGGAATATTAGCATGTAAAATTTGTCTCTAATTATTAGTCCCAGTGCGTGGAGCTTTTCCCTTCAACCAGCTCCCAAACAAAGGAATAATGTTCTCTTGGTGCACACAACTTGCAAACCTATTTCAAATCATCAACATCTATTTGATGGATATCAACTGCTTTCTTTTGTTCTAACTTCCATGATTGTTCCTTCAAACATTATATCTCACCCTGTAAATTACAAATTACCGCCATGGTTTCTTGATAAACCTCCTTCTAAAGCATAAGGTTTTGGATACTTGGCATGCAAGACTTCCTCCTTATCAATAGTCGATGCATCTGTTGTAGAGTTTCCCTAGTGCGTACTACCTCAACGTGTGTAGTAATAATATTCACAGGTACCAACCTAAGATCCAGTGCTAACTTTGGCATCCATTGGTCTTCCACAGCACGCTATACTCTAACCACTCCTATGTCATTATTTTCTAGTTTGCGTTTCTTTCTTAAGTGTTCATATAAGTCCGGAAATTCTTCATAACTATGATTTTTTCCACAAAAAGAACACACAATATTATGTGGACATTCATTTCGGTAGTGATCAAGAGATATGCATGTATAACAAGTCCCATGAGGGAAATCACTCCTTCCACACCCTTGACCTCAACCTCTGAATCTACCTTTGTAACCTCGACCTCTACCATGGCCACCATCAGAATGCCCCTCACTATGATCATAGTCAATATAATTTCCCTTTTCCTTAGAATTATTTGCAACACCATTCTGTCATACACCAATATCAATGACATCATGGATCTGATCAATCAATCTATAATCTTTAGTATCATGAGTCGAGGACCTGTAAATCTTACAGTAACTAGACACATTATTTCTTATCGCGCATTGCAATAATGGGCATCGACTTGAATTATGGTCCAAGTGACATATCTCACAATCCACCAACAAGGTGCACACTAATTTCTAAGGGAAACTATCCTTAGTATGCACCCCTCTACTTCACAATCTATACACCAAATTCCATAGTGCACGTCTCATGTGCTGAATTATCAGATAATTTCTCCAACTGTTTTGTCATTACTACAATATGAGCTTCCACGAATGGGCTCACTCCTATGTCCATACTTCCTACTGCCTCAGTGTGCAGAGCTGCCTTAAGTGCCTCATGTAGATCTGTATAAGTTTTGTGTGAAAGCGCCCTCCTAAATGGCATGATGCTTCCTCCAACGAACCACTATGCATGTTGGCTTGCATGGATGTCATAAGATAACTTAGACAGGAGAGTCTTGAACTCGAGCATCATAATCCCGAGCACTTTCAGTAGTGCCCTGCTTACTGTATTTAAGCATGCTTATTTTTTTCTACTCAAACTCAGAGATATATTCCTTTAAGAAAGCATCCCACAACACTATATAATCCACACAAGTCTGATCAGATCAAACTTTCTATACCAATTGTGCGTGCGTCCCTACAACGTAGTTGTAAACTGAATTTCCTTGTGCTCTGGAGCTATATTCCCCTTTAAGTTCCACAGTATCTCACACATGAGCACGTGCTCGGTTGCATCTTTAATGGCTCTATACTCTAGAAGACGAAGAGACATCTCTATATAAATTTTCTGAGGTTAGTGTGGCCCTTGCCCACCAGATCCAGAACCTCTTGTGTTTCCTCCTATATTTCCCGCCTCTAGATCCACCAAATCCTCTAGTGCTCAAGCCACCTAACCCTCTTGATCCAACCCCTCTAGTAGGTAATGGAACAAAAGATGCATTGCCATGTGTTTCAATGGTTGTGATAAAATGAATGCCCACAATCTCCAAAGTTGTACTACTTCTAGATGTGATGCCAAGGTTCTGTGCACCTATGTTTTGTGCCAACAACATGCTAGAAAAGATACCTCCAATAGGCCCTCCAAATAAAGTAGATCATGATTGTGCTATAAATTATTAAGCTCCCTGATTAACTTTTGAACTTGACTGAAAATTAACTCTATCTACTGCAACTTGACTACTCACACTAGCTTGTTGTTTACTGGCTATCGTAGAATCTGTAAAACTATGTGCAAGAGCTAGGTCGCTAGGTAGATTTAGATGTGCATCCATGGCCCATGTTTTCTCTACCAGTGCACTCTCATCTGAGGCTAAAGAGGGTTCCCTACCATGATTTCCCAAATAGGGGAGATCCAGATACTTTGGCTCCATGTCTTCTATGTGAGCTATGAATCCTTCACGATCCATCTCTCTCCGCAATGCCATTCTTTCTGCGGTATCTCAATGCTTCTCTAAATCCCTCTCATGTGCCTCATTGAACTTAAACCACATTTCTTCCCTCTGTTTTTCTGTCTGCTAGGTCTACCATCCTTACTAAACCTGCTCCTGCCCCCACATGGTGGGGTTTAGTTAGTCATCGGCTTCTCTTCCAAATCCAAGGTCATAATTAGGATCTTGATCACTAGTGGAATACCACACAAATATGATCTCCTGGGATCATGAAAAAACTAAAACTCAATAACCTCTGGGAAAGAGTAAGTCAAAACTACATACTCAAGAATATAGCTGTTCAAAACACCATAGAACCAAACATCCACAGAGCGTGTCCAAATCAGATCTACATCATACAAGGCCTATGGAATTCTTCCTGTATCCAAACAAGTGTGTGAAACCTCAAATTCCTCTTAGATGCATAAACAACCAACCACTCATACATATCTATAGGAAAGATAATAAAGAACATCTCATATAATGCGTCATACAAATTCTACTCAACCCATGTGCCCGCATTAAAATCAGGTCCAGTGCTGAATCTACGAGCATACTCTTCTTCCATATCTACTAACCACTCCTCAATACTAGCCAATGTCAATCTGTATGTCTTCATCACACAACATCCTAAAAACAAATGAGAAAGAGGTCCTTGGCAACGGAACTAATGATGTAGCCTAGAATTCACTGCAAATAACCCAAGGCGTGCTAACACATCACTCATCCAGAACTGAGTGCTCACCCGAAGCGTGCAAGGGTACCAGGTCCCTCTTTAGAGTTGCTTGTCCAGAATGTTAGTATGATTGCATATGTATATATCCAGATTTATAACAGATAGTAAATAATCCACAGTGCATAAGCCAGATCTAGATCTAAACCATATGAAAGATTGAATAAACAATGATTATAATGAGATTTACCATGCAAGAACCATATTCAGTCACATCTAACACCAATATCCAACCAATATGATCCATTATATTAAATACTACAAAACACATAAGCTTCATACATCATAGTAATGTCATCATGAGTCATGCACAAGAACAAAACCAACATCATAACTCTACAATAATTAGCGCTCTCTAAACCGTGTAAATCAATAC
Organism: Taxus chinensis; assembly: GCA_019776745.2. Classification (NCBI taxonomy): domain Eukaryota; kingdom Viridiplantae; phylum Streptophyta; class Pinopsida; order Cupressales; family Taxaceae; genus Taxus; species Taxus chinensis. The sequence continues at coordinate 120,655 of JAHRHJ020003577.1, forward strand.
ATATATATAGGGGTGGGGAATTTCCCTTCACCACCCATTCACCTTCCAAAAATAGGATACATGCTAATAATAGCCATGTTCCTTTACAAAAGAATACAAAAGCATGCAACTGCTAATAATAGATCTTTTATAGTTAACTCTAAGAATAGATCCTATTATTAGACTAAGAATCTGCATGGTGCTCGAACTAATGAAAAACCTAAAATAGCCTTGCGTGAACTACAAGTCTTCAAATATTTTCATGCTCCACACTCCATGTCAGAAAATAGCTCAGATCTACGAAAGTGGCTATGTCCTGTGTACATTTGTCCTAGGTGCACGTTGTTTTGCTATAGTTTCACATCCTTCTACGTGTCATGTGTTTATGTGCCCAATCCTTATGGGATTTCATAATTGAACTATCTTTTATCTACTCAACAGTAATTATTACCATCCTTCATAAAATAGTACTAGTTGGCTCTTCTCTTGAAGATGACATCTATGATATACAAATACAGACTTCCAAGCACTACACCACACACATCAAGAGGAACAACATCCAAAATAAATTCATCAATGATTTTTTTATAAATACTAAAAGTAATCTTGTATTTCTTGGCAACCCTGATTTCTAGGCCTTTCTTTACCCAACCTAAAGAATATAGAATTGGATAATTCTAACTAACATAAACATGTCAACTAATTCTTTACTAACCAAATTCACTTGCAAACATGTATAAAAGCATCCAATTTGGTATTCATCAACTAGTTTTTATATGAAATAGCTTAGTATGTTCATTCTCTTGAGAATTACTACTATTACCCAAACAAACCTCTCTATGGAAGGAGGTACAACACATAAAATCATCCACCTCTTCAATGCAAAAAACTTCCTCTCCCTAGAGGGTAGCAATAGCCTTCTCCTTATTCTTATTATTTTTGAAGGGATGTAATTTTGGGTGGAGCTTCCAACAAATTACCTTGGAACGAGTGTTAAAATTACAAGGACCATAAAGAAATTTAGTATCCGTAATGGAATTATCATTCTTCTTACATTTCCCTTTTTCCTTTTTCTTTGGATTGATGTTATCTTCTTTATCTAAAGCATACTGAGCAGTAGATGAACTCTTTTTCTTATCTATCTCTAAATAGTGAGCTTGAGAACAAGCCTCATCTACATTTTTTTGTCTTGGCCAAAAGAATTGGTCTCCTAAAGTGGCTATGGAGTCTTCCAATTTACTTCATTAGAAGGTCTCAGTCTGCTACATATTTTCCCATCTGTACAACTTTTTTCTGAAACTCGACATTGTATTCTTACACATTTTGGTCTTTCTTTAGCCTGAGATACAACCAATACATGGACCTATCTTCCTCATGAAAAATAGGATAAAAATTATTTTTTATTATCATTTTAAATTCATTCCACTTATTAATAGGGTAAATCTTCATAACAACCAAATAATGAACAGAAATTTCAAACCGAGTTAAATTAAGGTTGGCTAATTTTAACCTTACAAAATAAATCTACTAACTCTCATTGATTTGATGTAAAATGAAATATTCCTCAAGTTGAGCTATCCAATGGTCTAGCTTCTCATAAATCATGTCCCCATAATAAGGTTCAATCTTTATCTTTGCCTCTTTTTTGAATGGAGGAGCTTTAGGGTTAACACAGGGTTGCTCTTCCTCATACTCATATAAGTATTTTCGTAATGGCCTCCCAATGCCTCGTTCAAAACACCAAAATTTTCCATGATAAATCCCATAATGGGCTCAAATTTCCCCATAGACAAGGAAATAATACCCACATCTTTGGATAGAATTTTCACTTCTGTCTCCATCTTGTAGAAATGTTCATCCTCAATCTCACCTACATCTTCTCTAAAATCCATGTCTTGGATTGCCTGCTTCCACTTCCTGGTGGAAATATCTTCTTTAAATTGAATAATAATACCTTTACCACTTTCACTTCCCTTTTGGGTAAGGGGCATCTAATAGTAACTCTCAACACAAGTTAACAACACAATTCAAATGATTTATTCTACTATGATACCAATATGATCCATAAACTACCTCTTATTAACAACTAAAAGATATTTTTTAGTGATAATTGAATGTAAATTGACTAATTTCCTTTTAGCCAATATTATTTTTGTGAAACAATCAAAAAAATATTGTAAATTAAGAAATATAATGCAAAGGAGACACAAAATTTATCCTGGAGAAACCCATGGTGGGAAATAATCCTACAGGTAGGAAAATTGCTTCCCTCTCACTATGCAATTCTCAAAAAATACAACATACTAAAAAAAAATATCCATCAAGAAGGATTCAAACTCATTACAATTGTAGTTTATTTCTCATGACTTCTCAACAACAAAAAATTCACTCTCAATTATCAAAATAAGAAAGAAGTACAACTCCTCATCTTTGATCATATTTGAATTCACTCAAAATAACTATCTACAATGAAGAATCAAACTTGTATTTATAGATCCTACACCTAAGGATGGATGGAAAGAAAAACCAAACCATTTAGAATTCTAAAAATTTACAACTGCTGAGTTTCCCAAACTCTGATATAGTTGGGGACAATACTGCTAGTGAAGAAATACTAGCAGTTGTGCAACCGTCACTCTGTGAAGAGTGACGATTATGTAACAGTCAGGGCGGCTGCATAACCGTCACATAGAAAACACCTAAATATAACAATGATGGCCCAACAATTTCATTTGAATGTTTCCATATCACCCTCATCCTTAGTAAACCATCCTTTTAATAAATAACATGGTGAAAAATGGTAATCCAAGTATCAAACATGGAGAACACATAGAATTAGGTATTTTCGTATCCATTTTTGGATCAAATGAGAAGTCATATTTCAGACATTATTTGTTTATATCATGAAATTTTATACAAATTTTGATCCGCAGTGTTTTCTTAACAACCGGTACAATCTTCTATATCCACTCTAAAAATTCAATGGGTCTAATAAAATCCACTTCTATGAGTTTTTGAACTTACTCTTTGACTAGTAATGCAACATTGAGATGCATTTTTCTTTTCTTTTGCTTGAATTGTTTTGCATATAAAAAAATCACAAGATGGTGTACTACAAAGGATATATCCTTGGCATATCCTTGTATGTCCATGCAAAGAAATATTGTAATTCAATGAGTATTATTATGAATTCCTCAATTTCTGATTTAATTAAGGTCACAACAAGTTGTAAGAGCTTAGGATGCTCATTTGGACCAATATGTATGCTAACAATGTCCTCTACTAGCATTTTTGATGTGTCTGTTTCTTGAAAATATGTTATAGGCTGATGTAGATTATATTTTTGAGTTAAGGAGACTCCCCTCTCTCGACCTCCTCAAAACGGATTTCACTAGGAGATACTTATTTTTTATAATTATTGTATTTTTGTTTTTTCATTTCATATGTTTTTTCTCAGATACTGCCTTAGTGAGGTTTTCACTACGGGAGATTTTTCTTTTCTAGATTGGGTTACTTAAGATCTTCAATATAATAAGCATATGCATTTAGCTCGATATCAAATATTTTTTCTTGTGATGAGAGAGGGTTATATGGTCCCAATTCTTGAGGAACTCTTTGATGACCTCATATTTTTGAAAGAGATCCATATATATATATATATATATATTTGTGTGTTTGTGATTTTATTGATCCTAACTTATGAGATGATGATGCATTAACTTGAAGTCAATAGTACGAATGGAAAGAAATTAAAATAAAATAGTGTCGTCTTAGTCATCAAAGAGCCTATGTGTGGAACTTGTATTAATGTCTGAGTGAGCATTCTCACCACTAGTCGATACATCAAGTAGTATGGAAATTGTTAAAAAATTTTAAAACCTATTCCATAGTGATAGAGATTTTCTGTGTACATGATATGATCAAAATGACCTTGTTCACTTTTTTTTGTGTCCTTTACCCTTCCATTTCATGTTTTCCTCATTATATGTGATTTAATGTAATCAGGAGATTCATATAATTAAGATTACTGATATTTGTATAACCAAGATCCCGTAAAACCCTTAATGTGTTCATCTTCTAGATATCCAAACCATTTCCAACGAGTTAACCTATAGATGGTATCTTGTTTGAGATGAGTAGTATTGTGCTTACCGTAGTTGAGTGGGGATAAAACTAGTTTTCAAATATGAAAGGTATTTTTTAATTCATATTCTTCATTACCTTTGTGAAGGATCTTAAGCTCAGGTGGAGAAGTGGATGTAGAAGGTTGAAGATTCAAAATGATTTCTAGATCAACATCATTTTCATCTATAAAAGGAATGGTGTAAGGTAGTGTACATATATCTGCAGAAGCACACTAATTTTTTATATTATATCTCCCTTCTAGGAACTTAGAATATTCAAATGGTTTAGTATAAGTGAGTAGGGTAAGCTCTTTACCTTTTTAAGGAAACTTTATACATTGATGGAAGATGGAAGGTATAACTTGTTGTATGCCTACATTTGGATCACCTGTAAGATGGATTAGTCAATATGAAAACTCCAAATCAATTCTATTAAAAACAAATGGGCTTATGTTACCATTTTTAAGAGAGGGACAATTGTAGTTTCTTTCATTGAAAAAAGTGGGTAAAACTCTTTCAGATCTGAATTTAAACCTACACACAAAGCACACTTGAAAAATGTTAGTTATTTTTGGTGGTTAGGGGACCTGATCCTCTATCAGATTCCTAACCCTTTTAAGGAGATAAAAGAAATTTTATTGATGTAAAATTACAAAATAGTAAATGAAAATGACAATTATACCTGACCTTAAGATCGTAGGACAATCGCAGTTGTGTTTTCACCAAGAATCACAGTGGAGATCGCAAGCCAATCACAATTTTGCATTTCACGCCTATATTGAAATTTTGCTAAAATAGTGCTTGCAGTAAGTTAGATGCTATCCTTTGTTCTTTTCTTTCACTTCTTCAAACCTACAAGAACCGAGATATGTAAGCAAGAGAGCAAGAAAAATCAAGTATAGTCTTTGTGCACTAAGAGTTGTCTAAGAGAGTTGAAATGATGGGGGTGAGGGTGGTTTTATGGATTTGGAGTGCATAGGGGAGTAAGACACATGGGTGCAATGATAGGGTCCAAGTGCATTGGGCATGCACATGGGTAGGTGGGATGGATACAGAATTAAATGTGAGTGGGTGAGGGTTAGTAAATGGTGGTGAGGTGTCTTTTATCCCCATTTTTGTGGGTTTTTTTTATTATGATTTTTGGTATTTTTTTGTGTTTTATAATGTTTTTTGGTATTTTCGAATATGAGATCTTTATGTGTAAGGTGACATTTTCTAGTGTCCACATTTTGCCCCTTTTTGGGCTATGTGTTGCAGCAAGTAAGATGCAACATAAAAAATAAAGACGCGATGGGGGTATCTAACCCTGTGACTTGTGGTTGCCACAGTTGTGGGCTTAAACTGATTGATTGGATATATAAGAACCTGAAAGAAATATGATCAATGGGTTGCTTTCAGACAGATTTTATGAAGGGATTGGATATGTTGATTTCGTAAGTGAATATAATATTGATTCAATATGATTAGATAAATTTTGATTGATGTCATAGAATTTGACAAGAAGGGTTGTTTACATGATTCCCCCCCCTCAAGTGATAGTTTTGAAAATCATAGGTAAACACCTAGATGATGACACGGAACACCAATAATTTGCAGTAAAATGACAATAGTGATGAAAGAAAAATACTTGATCCTACATCGACTAGTGAACAATGATGAAATGAGTTTCCCCAATCATGCAGATGTGAAAAATCTAGTATGATGTGGTGAATGTTTACACCACAGTTCCTCCTTGTGTTACAAATTTCTCTAATTAAGAGATTATGAGTGGTTCCCATGCGTAATAATTAATTGGAAAACATTCATAGGTGGGTAGGGAACAGAGAAATATTGACTGTGCCGATGTTGAGATATGATTTCTATGAATTTTGGAGTGACCAATACTGATGATACAACAATCTACATGATCATGTGTCTAATGTGTGAGATATGCTGCATGTTTATGATGAAGTTCGAGAGAGCTCTGGACTGTGATTGATGTGTTAAGATATCTTGTGGCAGGTTAGATGGATGAGTTAGCAGATTGAGGTGGTAAATGAAGAGTGGCATACCTTTTGAGTTTGTAAATGACACTCTTATTTAGGTCCTATGCACATTTGTGAATGCTATCACTATTTTATGGTCATTGATGTTGAAGACCCTAGTTGAATGTGTTAATATGGAGGAGAGCTGATGTATTTTATTGCGCGTACCTTTAAATGAGATAATTTATTTTTTTAATGAGTAATGTGTGCTTATGGGGGAATGAGTGGTATGGGTCATGATGAAGCCATGCAAGATCACTTGTTGAGATAGGAATGAAGGTGATTTTCTCACTGATGAAGGGGGTATACAGATTGTGTGATGATGAGTTGGAGTTATGGAAATGATGTGCAGCTTCATAATATGACTTATATTGTGCAAGCTTGTAACAAACCCATGTTTTATGGTTAGCTCATGAGAGCATGCATTGAGTGTGTCAGGTTGCATTTGATCTATGGAGATTGACTTTCAGAAATGGAGTAAGTTGTCCCCTTGAGACTCAAGGATGATGTCAAGTTGAAATAGGGTACGAACTTAGCCAAGTTGCCTACTCATGAGTGTAGACTGAAGGGATAGGATATGTTGAAGGGTTGTGGTACTCCTAACCTTATTGTTGATAATTTTTTGTTTGGAGTAAAGAATCGATTTTGTGAAAGCGACTAGCACAAGAGGATACACATGTGGGAGAAGTTAGGAGTTAGTATTGGCATTGGTATTCAAGAGTCATGAAGACTTTATGAAACAGGGTTATCCTCTTTTTCTACATTTAGTCTTTTATAGCTCTTTTTAAAGCATTATTGTTTGCATTATGCATACTGAGAGTTTTTGGTTTGACTCACCAGGAATGTGAAAATTGAGTCAAGAGGAATATGCTTCTGATTTTGGTTATTATTAGATCATAGAAAATGATTAAAGAGTTAAGTGAAATAAAAACAAACTTGTTTGGAGTGGGATAGCTTCGATTGAGATTTGTTGTTATCATTTTTTCAATATCTCTTTAGAGAGTGTTCGTTGTTTCATTCTCATGTATGTTGAGGATGGAGGAAGAGGTGAAAGTGGGAGGGGAAATAGTCACAATAGTGAATCTATATTGTGGTAGAGGAAGCATGTTATGAGGTGAGGGTAGTCAATTTTAAATCCTAAGCTCATTTCATGATTGGGAAGAGGTTTGAAAGTATGAAGGGCTTACGTTTTAAATGATTATGGGTGTTCAGATTTTTGAATCGGGGGTGGAATTATAAGAACAATGTAGCAAATCACAAGGGTGATTGAAAAAATTAGTAAAGGAAACAACCTTTCTCGTTCTAATATGTTTATGATTTTAATCCACATGATCAAGGGGAGTTTCTCAAATATGGGGTGTGGCAATACATATGGGTACAATGACTTAATGGGTTGTGATTAGCTAAGCATGACTATTGTGAAGTAAGCCTGGAAAATGGGTTGTGAGTTAATACATTTTTAGGGCGATGTTTGTGAAGCATTTTATGATCCATTATTGACCTAAATGTTAAGTTTTATAAAGGTGGTTACATACAGTTGCAATGGACATATTAGGATATTTGACATCATGGGATCATGAAGTGACATTGGTTGCTATAGTGTATTGAGATAGATTTCTTAATATAAATCTAAGGGATGTGTGTGGGGATGCATTATGGGGAGATTTACTGATTAAGCCAAGTCACAATCTTAGCCATATCTAGTAGGGTGTGTGGGGTGAACTTCATTGCAGTTACAACAGTGTGAATAAGAGTGATGTGGACTCATTACAATTCATATGAACTGGCCCATATCAATCTACTCTCCTACAGGGTGAGGTTTTGCTTGGAAAGGATCTAGGTACACTCGAAGTAACTGCTATGGATTTTGATTCTTGACTGATTTTGTAAAGAATCTTGAGTTTATTGTTAATATGAGGGGCAGAAAAAGGTTATTGTAAGTCATTGAGTAATATGATTGAAATATCATCACAACATATGGAAGATGACATTGAGACCCAATGTATTATTCTTTCTTATTGTTGTAAATCATGTATAAAATAGGAATATGCAAGGTTTATCCTTTACTTGAAATAAGATTGTGTAATGAGTTATCTATGTTTAGTGACTTATATTACAAAAGTTTGTAGAATGAAGTGGTTTCCATAGGATACTCTACTTCAACTAAGTTGAATTGGAATCAAGCAAGCTAATAAATTAATTAAAAATGATGATTATTGTAATTGATATCATGTAATTTCGGATATGAAAAATGGCTGTGTGACAATTTTGGTGGTAAACATCAAGATGAAACCAAAAGGAAACATATGAACATGAGATAAAGATGGTTATGTACTTTATGGCATGAATGGGAACTTGAATCAAGATGAATAAGTTACCTACACCTAATGATACTTGCTAGACCTATGAATTAAAAGCATGTCAAGAGTGAACTAGTTCATGAGATAGTAACTCGATGAGTTACTATGACCCTCTTATGTGAACCATGGGGTAAACATTGTAATATAATACTTTTAAACATCTTAGGTGTGATTTGAAGACAATTAGATTGGTGATTATCTAAATAAGGTAGCCTAATTGTAAAGGAGCATAGGGTGTAATGATCCTACATCTTCTCATCTAGGTAATCGATAGCTTTGTGCCAACTTAGGATGGCTATGGGAAGGGTAGTGAGGACGTCGATGATGGATAATCTATTACATGGTCCCTATATTTCCCATTAGAACCCCTAAGTACAGTACGTATTGGAAATTCTCTTTATGAGGGAGAATGAGCCAATAATGTGACTATTCCCTTTCTTTGCTAATTGACCTTCTTGAAACAATAAAAAAGGAGATCACAGATAACTATGTTGACAATCCCCTTGGTCCCTCGACAAATAGACCAAGTTTATTAGGCTCACCTGTGTGTGGTCCCTTTCAAAACTAAGCTCTACAAATCAATGCTTGAAACTTTGGCCAAAGTAATGTAATAGTCCTGACTACATTTATTATGTTCACCATTATCCCCTAAATTGGATTAGTGCCCACACCATCCAACTCGGACCTGGACACCTCACCCCATGACCTTTTCTTGCAAGTATGTTGCACTTAGGAGTAGCACATAAGTTCTACATAACACCCTAAAATGTTAAATCCTAGGCATTACATATAACAACATTTCTACCGAGTAGAAAGTGAAGTTTCCATAAGGGAGATCCGTGGAAGGATACGAAATATACCCTTATAGCTACATCATGGTTATCATATCCATTATTAGATGGACCTATGAATATTCCGCCCTAATCGATGTTGGCTTACCCTAGCAGTACCGGCTAAATCAATAATGTTAATCATTCGTCGGTTACCATTAAGGGTATGTCTCCAAAAAAACCTTATTTTGAGGTTGGTACAATTTCTGAGAGCAAGAGATGAAACCAAAGTTACATGCAAGTAGAACCAGTATTCATACACACACCAGAGCATCCACAACTAGCATCAGAAGCAATCACAATGCCATTTTCCTTCACGGGAGTATCTAGGGAAGTGCCAGCACCATACCAAGTTCCTTCCATTTAATCACCCACCATTGCCAACTAGACATCAAGCTCGTATAAAAATAGGTGTTTTCTTAACCAACACTTGTCCATTGTCATTTTAGTAGACTCTTTAACTTCTATTATTAGTTTCTACTCCCGTTCCATTTCCCCAACCATTTAGCTCCATGCAAACTTGACCATTCTTTCACCACATCATTGAACTATCCATACTCGGTTCTTATATATCCCTGAGTATACCTAAGACCTACACAGACCTTTCCATTTCCCTTTCCGTTTCTATTTAGCTTTAGATCTACCCTCACATCAAGTTTTTATTGGGTTTCCTATACCCTGACCATATTGACACTGGTTACGCACAACTGTCACCGGTTAACCTAAAATGACATCGATCATATCAGACCGATGTTGGTCTCTATGTGTTTACCGTCAGTGTAGATCAAGAATTTCGCGCTTGTTACCTGTCCAAGTTAATGTACCAAACTAAACACAAAAACCCTGAAAAACTCCAATGAAATCGATACCTGATGAAGATGTAGATGGGTGAGGAAGCCGATGTAGATAAGACGGGCGCACACGAGCAATTCGCACAATAGATCCGTGTATCCTACAAAACACCGATGCTTGACAGAAAAAGACCATGTTAAAAGATATTTAGGTGGACTGCCTGAGAAGCGGGTCCGGGAAGCGATAAGCTTCCTCGGCGGATTTCAGTCCACGTTTTCAATTAAGAAAAGAAGCATGCATGATAAAAGATGTAAATAAAAGCTAGATTTTCTAATTGCAGTAATAAGACAGAATCTAAACAGCAGACAAAAAGTACAGAAAACAGGGAACTAGGAAATAATGCCAGATTTGTGTTACCTGTGTCCTTTTACCTATCTGCAAGGAAATCGGTGTCGACTGGGTAGAATCGGTGTCGATTGAGATGGATCGGCGTCGACTGGTTAAGATCGGCGTCGACTGGGTAAGATCGGCGTCGACTGGAGACAGATCGATCAATCAGGGACTGTGCGATAAGATTCAGGAATTGGAAGGTGAATGTGGTCTGCTGGATGTGTCGAAGTTGGCGAGACACTGGAACAGAGTCACCAGATGATAGATGGTGGTGTGCGATGCTGATGTGACAGGGACAGTGTAACGGTGCTCCTCTCAGGGATTGATTCGGACAGGATCTGCCCTAATTTGATAAATTGATGCTAAGAAGATCTCTCTTTCTCACAACCTGTATCTCTCTCACTCTCTGTTCGTGCGTAAGTGCTTCCTTTTTTCGTTTGTTCACTTTTTCACTCGTTCGTGGTCTCTTTTTCGGTCCCTATAACTGAGCTCTGGGCTTGCTTTTATAATCGGCGCCGATCCTAGAAAATCAGTGCCGACCATATGGGTCGGCGCCGATCGCGGAATAGACTCCTGAGATGGCCAAAAATGAGCGATTTCAAGAAAGATAAGACTTATCCCGAATACGGGAAATATCCCGCTTAGGGAAGAGGAAATATAGATGTGATACATAGATAGAATAAATTTAGGGTGGATAAGTGATTAAGATGCATGGGAAGAAGCGTAATTAAATATTTAATATTTAATCACTCATGGGTAAGATATGATGGGATAAATTAAATTTGGAGTAAGTGATTAAATCACAAATTGGATAATATCCCAAGGGGATAGTTGGTGACGTAAATGTGCCCCAGGTTACCTACGTAGGTAAATGAATGAGAGGGACACTAAATTGAGTAACCAATTTTAAGTGTCTACATTTTGCCCCTTTTTGTCAAGAAACTTGCGATAAGCAAGGTTATGAGACAAAAACAAAGGGATGGAAGAAGGGAATAATGTGTGATGATGCGATCTCCCTCAAACTAGGGATGGGGTGGGTGATAGAACAGACGATCGCAAGTTTGAAAGAGGTAGATGCAAAATGCAGGATGCCCCAGTTGGATGTCTGGAGTAGATCTGATCATTGATGACGCATAAAAATAAATAAAAAGGCAGCAACCTAAGGAACTCACATTGGTAGGGCAAACTAGCCGGTCTGCTCATGAGACGACGTTAGTGCCTACAGACCCGTTTAACTCTAAGCTGCCAAAAAGTACGAGTGTCCCACGCAGAGGGAACAAACCCGCAATAGACAAAGATATCAAAAAGATGTGCCAAAAGGCAAAATTCAGCACACAACAATGATCAGATAGATAAGTAAGCCAAGCATCAACACTATGACAAAAAGACATGTAAAATCGACGGCGACCAAACTAATCGGTGATGACCAAAACAAACGGCGTCGACCCAACAAATCGGCGCCGACCAATCCAAACACATATAAATATGCGAACGGAAAATGTAAACGATTTATTTTCAACGTGACGATTGATTCAGAGAAAGACAGATTTGTGATTTGAGCATCATGGAAGCCTCTGGGAGCGGTCAGAAGCGCAGGAGGACACGACCTGGGGTAAGTGGTCATTCTCGAACCCACTTTTCTTAATTTATTATTTTTTTGTTTGATTTTTTCTTGCATGGGAGGCCAGGGTCCGGTTTATGTTCGGACAGGCAGTCGGCGCCGATTGGTGTAATCGGCGTCGATTGGTTTTGGATCGGCGTCGATTTGTATTGATCGGCGCCGACTAAAATGAATGACGCCGATTTTACCAAATCGACGCCGATTGATAGATGTTCATTCATTTTTTATTTTTATTTTGTTACTGTCTTGGAGGATGCGATTTGGGGAAATAAGAGACTAATTATGTTTTTGATGTCGTGGATGCAGGCACGAGAGGCTCTTCATATGAGGGATGCCATTCCTGAGTTATTGGAGACTATTCTCCCTGATGTGACAGATGCAGACTGACAGCATTTAGAGCTAGCCGGGCTCGGGGGTTTCCGATATTATAGATGAGTGCCACAAGATGTGGAGCTCATGCGGGCATTAGTGCGACGGTGGGACAGCCACACGTGCACTTTTTGGTTCAGGACGGGTGAGATGACTATCACCCATGAGGATATATTCAGGATCCTAAGATTGCCGATTGCTGGGGACCCGATTGAGATCACACCCCGGGAGTAGCAGCAGAGGGCCCTAGGTCGGTTATACAGAGATAGGGCAGATGACTCGGAGATAGTGTCCGGGGCAGTGAGGATAGCCTCACAGTACAGGCAGGATAGCCCTCGGAGCAGGCGGATAGCCTTGATTCAGATGGCGATATCCTATTTTGCCCTGCTAGACTCAGGAGGTGGGAGATTCCCATTGTTACTATTAGACTGTGTGTGTGACATCTTGCAGTACAGACAGGTTTTTGCCTTCGCCAATGCCCTGATAGCTCAGATTTACCATGAGCTATGGATGTACACCACTGGCCGGAGGACAGGGATTGACGTCAGTTTTGTGCTCCATTGCTGGGCATATGAGCACATAGCGGTGATCAGGCCATCCGGGCTTCCTTGGATGCCATCAGGAGTGGGAGGGATTGACTATGGATTTTGGAGATGGCGGGCTGACATGGCTGCAGGGGATATAGGTAGATCAGCCGAGTGGTACTCTGAGCGTTTCAGGACGCTGACACCAGATCAGGTTATCTGGAGGCCGTATCGGGCATTTCTGACATGGGCTGGTCAGGATGCCCACTTGGTAGCACTGAGACGGAGCTGGGTGGTCAGGGGCCGTAGGCCGGATATGTGGGAGCGGGTCCCGTTCATGCGGATATTGAGGCAGTTCGGCCTAGTACAGAAAGTGCCGGCCACCTACATGCCATATAGGCGGGATAGTAGAGAGACGGATTTACCGATTTTGATCCCGGCAGACGCATTGAGAGAGGCCCCACCCTCCACAGACAGTGATGATGACGCGGGGGTGGATGAAGGCTACGCAGCATGGTACGACACAGAGCTTCCATGACATCTCCCGCCCTCTATAGATGCTGATGAGGAGGACATAGCTGCTACGCTGGATAGATTAGAGGGAGAGCATGCCACCCTCACACAGACACATCAAGTAGCTCTGGAGGAGATTAGGGCTTTGACGGAGGAGAGGGATGCCCTGATTGTGGAGAGAGACACCGCTCGCCAGGAGCGAGATACAGCGATCCAGCAGAGGGACCACTACTTTTGACACAGGGAGGCCCTCAGGGCCAAGTATGGGGAGACAGGTGCCACATCAGAGTCTGGTACATAGGGTACGACCCTAGGAGGGGCACCACCAGCAGCGCCAACAGCCCCAGCAGCACCAGCAGCATCGTTACGAGCACCGGGTACTGTGAGCCTGAGCACGTACCAGTCTCTCCTCGCTGAGGTGAGATACTATGAGGATGCCCTAGCGCAGCATGCCCCAGATGTGCCTCGGTACGGGGCGAGGAGGAGAGGAGCGATGGTTACGGCGAGCGGAGCCTCAGGCGGAGGGAGCACTGGGAGAGATCGAGGTGGGCCGAGACCTCCAGTAGCAGGTGCATCGAGCTCGATAGGCGGCGGTCAGGAGAGACAGCCAGGTGTAGAGGAGGGTGGAGGAGATAGTGTCCTCCATGCTTCAGATTTTACTATATAGAGATTAGATAGATTTTGTATTTGTATAGTGATGTAGCCTCGATTGGAAGGCATTGTTTAGATGGCTTGATTGAAAGCCACCCATTTTTGTACAGACACATATGTATATATAGATTCATTATTTTTCATATAATTTTACTCATGCTTTTAATTTTGGATATACATGGATAGATGGATATAGATATATATTGATAGAGGATAAAATAGATGTGATTGGATAAGTATAGACTGATAGATGATAGAAATAGATGTGATTAGATAGATTGATATGTGGATAAAATATATGTGATTGGATAGATATAGACTGATACATGATAGAAATATATGTGATGTGGATATAACTTTGATAGATGGATGTGATGTAACTTGGATGTACATGTGTTTGATGTTTGGATTAGATATGGATAGATATAATGTACCTTGGATGTACATTTTGGTGGATAGATTGATGGATGTGATTGATGTATAGATTAGATATAATGTACCTTAGATGTACATATTTTAAATATTTTGATGGATAGATAGATAGATGTGTTTGATGTATAGATAGATGTAATTTTAATGAGAAATAAGTAAAGATAGATGTTTTTGATAGATAAGAGGAATTTTGATAGAAGATAAATTGTGATTGAATTAACATGTGAAATGTCAATTTAACAGGATGCAAGAGCCAAAGATGTAAATGGAAACAAGAAGAGAAGACACTCGGAAAAGAAGGGAAATAATAAGTCAGACTTCCAACCAACCATAGATAGAATCCAGATAAGAAACCAAAAGACCAAGCATACAAGGCCCTATATAAGATTAAAATAAACCTGACACTAACTAGTCGCAAACCAGATCTAGGATAGAAATGGAAAGAAAAGTAAGTATCTTGTCGGAACTTACAAGGGACAGAATACATGTCCATAGTAGGGAAACAATATTCTCCATATGATTGACAAAAGGTCCTAAATCTCAGCTTCATGATTTTGGCAGAAAAGCAAACTGATCAATGCGGGAAGTTTGCTTGATATGGAAAGACTAATCGATGCGGGAAGTCTTTCAGTGATGCTAAAAAGTGTATAAACTGACTGGAAGGCTGATTAATTACAAGAAGCCTTGAATATTTCTTTGAGAAACAACCATCTTTCAAGGGAGCGGTCTGTATTTTGAATTTTAATGATAGCCATCCTTCGAGGGTATGGTCTATTTTCTTTTTGACTCACTTGATAATGTATGGATAGCTGTCCTTCAAGGGATCAGTCTATATTTTGGATAGCATCTCTTTTTTTTTTTTTTTTTTTTGAAATCTTTTTGAAAGAAGCTGAGTTTAGACCTCAATAGATTAGACGGAGGGGAAGAGAACAAAGAAGAACATGCACTCATGCCCCGAGTAGATCCGATTAAGATAAGTACTTGGGACAGGTGAAGTGGTGATTAAGGTATTCCTACCATGAGGAGGAACATATCCAAAAGAAACGTGCAATGAGTAGAGCCGCGATACTCATATTTAAGGTAAACGAGGCAATAGGTGGAGAACCACACAATTTCGAATCACCACGAAAGTAGATGACTGGTTATTAGGACGGATGAAAGATCTGTGTTGCAACTAGATTTGAATAAGATAGATTTTAACAATAGAAGGGCCGTAGATGCAAGGCATTAAGAGGTTCCGCTTCAGGTATACCATCCATGGAAGCTAAACGATAAGCCCCAGACCCATATTTATGAGTGATAATGTAGGGGCCCATCCAGTTGGGAGCAAACTTACCACGTTGACTTCTTTCGAGTGTAGTGACATTTTGATTTTCTTTAAGAACAAGATCACCAATTTTGAAGTCATGGTGCTGCAAATGCTTGTTATAAGCACGTTTGACACGCTCAAGATAGACTTGATGATGTTCAAGAGCGTTGAGACGCCGCTCATCTAATAATTCAAGTTGTGCTAGATGATTTTGACGATAATCCTCATCGGAGACAAATTCTCTGAGAGAAACACGGAGAGATGGGATTTGGACTTCCAAAGGAAGGACGGCCTCAGATCCATAGACGAGAGAGAAAGGAGTAGCACCAGTAGGAGTACGAATGCTAGTCCGATAAGCCCAGAGAGCAAAAGGGATATGTAAATGTCAATCCCTACCAGCTCGACTAGTTACCTTTGCGAGGATATTACGCAAAGTTTTATTGGAAGCTTCGGCTTGACCATTAGCTTGAGGATAGTATGGAGAAGAAAAACTGAGCTTGATATTGAAAGCGTTGCAGAGATTCTGCAAATCAGCATTCTTAAAAGACTTGCCATTATCTATGATTAGCTTGTGTGGAACGCCAAAGTGATAAATGATGTGTTGATAGACAAAATCAACTATGGGTTTAGCCTTTGTTGAAGAAAGAGGGATAGCTTCTACCCACTTAGTAAAGTACTCAGTGGCAGTAATGATAGAATGATGACGCTGTGAAGAACGGGGATTGATGAGACCAATAAGATCAAGACCCCACTGCGAAAAAGGCCACAAATCCACCGCAGGTTGCAAAGCTTGACTAGGGATGTGCGTGAGATTGGAATGTTGCTGACACTTGACGCATTTCTTAGTGTATTCACAACAATATCGATTAAGAGAAGGCCAATAATATCCCAAACGTAAGATGCACTTGGCTACAGCTAAGCCACTAAAATGTCCACCACAGATACCGTCATGGACCTCCTGGATAGCTTTAGATGATTCATGGGTTTTGAGGCATCGAAGCAAAATACCATAAAAGCCATGTTTGTAAAGAATCCCGCCTAGGATAGTATAGCGATTGGCGCGTTGGACAAAAGACCTTCTACCATTGGAAGTCAGATCTGGAGGAAGAATCGAATGAGATAGATAATCAACTATCTGTTGATACCACTCATCCTGAGTATGGGTTGTGACAACATTGATCGAAGTTAGTGGCTCAAGATGAGATGGTTGATCCAATCGTTGCACAGCCACATAAAGACGTGAGTCTTCGGTAAAAGGCGGGATAAGTGAGGCTAATGAGGCCATTGTATCTACGAATCGATTTGCAGTGCGAGGAATGGCTTGGATAGTGAATTTATCGAAAGATTGGAGTTGGGCAAGAACGATGTCACGATATTTTTGAAGGATATCATTCTTGCATTGATAGACACCCGTGACCTGATTAACAATGAGTTCAGAATCACCAAAGATGTCAATATGACGAGCGCCAAGATTAATGGAATTTTTAAGACCTAAGACAAGAGCTTCGTACTCAGCCATATTATTGGTGCACTCAACGTTTAATTTGTGTGCAACTGGGATAGGCGTACTCCAAGGAGGAATCATCACGAAACCCGCACCTCCCCCTTGCTGGCATTTGGATCCATCAAAGAAGAGCTTGATTTTAAATGGAGATAGACCAAAATCAATTTGTTGGATATATTCATCGGGGAACTGAGCAATGGGGTCTTGAGTGTCCGGAAGAGGAGCATCAGCTAATTGATCTGCAATAACCTGACCCTTGATAGCCTTTTGCGGGATAAACTCGAGGTCAAATTCTGTCATGAGCATGAGCTAACGAGTGATACGATCATTGTGATAAGGCTTTTCATGAATTGTCTTGAGTGGATTGACACTTGTGACAATGTAAGTTTTATGATTAAGGAGATAATGACGAAGCTTAGAAGTTGCAAAGAAGAGAGCGCAACATAGTTTTTCAGCTTCGGAGTAACGTGTCTCATACTCATGGAGGGTGCGACTGATGTAATAGACAGCTTGTTCTTTACCACAAGTGTCCCGATGCGAGATCATGGCTCCTAGAGCATGGTCAGTCATAGAGATATAAAGATAGAAAGGCTCCCCCTCGCATGGAGGTGTGAGCACGGGTGGAGAAAGAAGATAAGCTTTGAGATCATTAAAGGCCTTTTGGCAATGCTCATCCCATTCAAAATGAACATTCTTATGGAGGAGATGGTGAAAAGGTTGACAACGGTCCGACAATTGGGAGATAAAATTACGGACTGATTGAAGACGTCCTTGGAGACTGCGGAGTTGCTTCAAGTTAGAAGGGGGAGGCATCTCAAGGATGGATTTTATTTTTGCGGGGTCCACTTCAATACCCCTGATGGAAATGATAAAACCTAAAAGTTTACCAGTGAGAACGCCAAACACGCACTTAGCTGGATTTAGACAAAGACAGAAGCGGATAAGCCTCTCAAAGAGAGGTGCAAGGATGAAAAGATGATCCTGACGACATTTGGATTTGCCGAGGAGATCGTCAATGTAATCTTCCACAGTTTTGTGCAAGAGATCATGGAAGATGTAGGTCATTGCTCGTTGATAGGTTGCTCCTGCGTTCTTAAGACCAAAAGGCATGACACGATAACAAAAGGTCCCCCCAAGGAGTTATGAAGGAAGTCCTTATGTTGGTCTTCTGGTGCGATGAGAATTTGATTATATCCAGAGAAACCATCCATAAGAGAAAGCATCTCATGACCCGTAGTTAAATCTACGAGTTGGTCGATATTAGGTAGAGGAAATCATCTTTGGACAAGCAAGATTAAGATCCCGGAAGTCGGTACAAATTAAAATTTTCCCAGTAGCCTTAGTTACTGGTACTACATTGGACACCCATTGTGGATAATCGATGGGTTGGATGAAGTTAGCCGAGAGCAAGCGCTGCAACTCTTCTTTAACAAGAAGGGCTACTCTAGGATGCATTTTACGCAATTTTTGTTTAACTGGCTTGATGTTGGGAAGAGTAACGATATTGTGGACCACAATATCGGGATCGAGTCCTAGCATATCCTCATTCCTAGCAAAGGCTTGACGATGGTTGGAAAGAAAAGTGGTAAAGTCCCCTAATTCCTGTGGATCAAGGGATTGGCTGACCTTAATGATGCGAGGGTCTTCAGAAGTCCCTATATTAAGGTCGATAGTGGCTTCGTTGAGAAGGGTATACGTGTCGGAAGGAACAGTTTTGGGGAGATATGAATCCTCTGCCCCTAGATAGGTGAGGACAGAATCATCATCCGCACAATGGATAGTGTTGATAGTAGGAGAATCATCTCCAACTATTTCAGGGAAGATTAATGGTATAGAAGCGGACCGATTGTTAGTCTCATAGACTAACGGCCCTAAGGAAATGGTATTTATCAAAAAAAAATTTAGGTGGGATGGAAATGTCATCGTCCACATCAAGTGATGCTTCTGACTGAGTGGGGGAAGATGGTTCTTCAGTAGGAAGAGGCTCATTGAGAACAGTGATGGTGGCTTTTGAAAGAGGTTTAAACCCTAAACCAAATTTTTGATGTGGCATGAGAGTAGGGATGGATTTGAGGTCATGCACACCTTGTTCATATTTTCCAAGGCCAAAACCTTTCCACGCGCATCGATATAGATAATTTTTTGCAAACGTGGGATTGTGTAGATAATCAAACCCTGTTAGGTGAGGTTTGGCTCTAGGAGGAGAATCCAGGTGATAATGAGGCGTATCAAGACCACCGTAGATGAAATTGGTCTGTTGATTGGGCAGACCAATGGTGACGATGCGACCGAGACCCTGGTTGATATTCAGGTTGTTTGTCTGGTCTACCATACTCATTAGGTTTGAGGTGGGCATCAAAAGAAAAGAGAGGAAGTTCTCCTAGTGAGAAACGCTGCAATGTCTCTTCTAGATTTTGTAAATCTGGTAGTTTGGTTGTAGGTATGGAAGAAGATGAGGCCCCGTCAGGAGAACATGTATTTTCTTTTAAAGGGGCAGATCTTGTGGTCATGTCGCACTGTGCGGAAGGAAAAGGATCTACTGGATGGGTATATATTTTTCCCTCATATTGATATTTAAGCATCGATGGAGGGGGGATGGGACACAATGCATTGCGTGAATCCAGGAGCGTCCGAGGATCATATTATAGTGGAATTTTCCTTCGACAATGTAGAAGAGTTCATGAAGCAAGGCTTCTTACCTACCTCGAATGGGTAAGACCACAGTTCCTAAAGTAACTGCTAGTTGATCGTTAAATGATCGAAGGGCGAAGGTTGGGGGTGACACCACATTCTTTGGTAACTTAAGTTGTTCGAATGTGTGTGAGGAGATGACGTTGAGTGCAGCTCCACTATCGATCATAACACGTTTTAAGGTAGTGTTATTGATTTGGACTGTGATGAAGAGGGGAGCCTCCAAATCCTCTGAAGAAAGAGGAGGAATTTCGGAATCCTTAAAAGAAATGACGGTCGATGGACCATTCAATCCAACAACCAACTTGAAGGGCTGGGGCTCATCAGAATTCACTGCGATGTGACGCAGATTATTGATTAGAGCCTGGTGATGTTGTCGAGTGGATTGGATGAGATCAAAAAGAGACATTTTGACCGGAGCTTGGGTGAGTTGTTTCATAACACTCTCCTCAACAGACCACGGAACTTGAGCCCGAGGTGCAGCACGAATAGAGACCCTGGGTTGTGAGGCTGATAGGAAGGAGAAAACGCCTTCAGGGGCTGCAGAAATGACAACCCGTGGTCGAGATGCTGAAGATGGAGATGGGTTATCATAATGTTGGGTTCTAGTGCAAATAATGGATTGTGTCAATATTTGGGAAAGGTGAAGATCAAAGTGGTAGTGGGAACCATCCAGAGGTCTGAAGTGGATTGTTGGGGCTCAGATGTGGGCTTAAGGTGAACAGAGTCTTGTTTCCTCCTCCTCCAGAAAGGTCACTACTTCCAGAAGGTTTCTTGCAATAGCCTGAAGTGCTTTACATCCCTCAGTATCATGACCCGGGGTCGGTGGTAAGCACAAATCAAATCAGAGTTTAAAACCAGGTAGGTTTTCAATCTCCTTTCAGGATTATAAGGTTTAATCGGAGGAAGGTTATGGATGAAGATTGGATAAGTTTGATGAACGATTTTCGGTGTAGAATCCGGTAATGAAATGAGATAGAATGATGAAGATTGGTTCTTTTACATATAAACCGACTGTCGAGGTAAGAACTTGCATGTTAGGTTTATACAGTCTTTTTTAGGGATCCTCTTATTTGTTTGGACAGTTGGAGGAGAGTCCCTTGGGCACTTGAGAATGGGAGTAAGTGAGACTATGATTGACTTTGGTGGAGGAGGAGCCCCCTAAAATAGATTTTGGAAGAATGATGGAGATGTGACAAATTTTGTGGTCTTTTTGAGATATAAGGGTGGTTGCTTGGTCGAATTTACTGATGATTTAGAGAATGTCGATTTAGAAGAGGAAGAAAGCTCCAAAGTAGGTGTTGGATCGGAGGGACATATGGGTGCCTTTGGTTTTTGGTATTGAAGATGATGATCCTGATAGAAGAGGTGACGTCTTTTTAGTAGTAAGTCTATTTTTTGGGGTATTTGGTGAAGATGTGGTTTGTAGAAGGAAGATGATGGTTTTGGATGACTGTGGAGAAGAAGATGGCCTTCTCAGAGCGGGCAAATCAATCGTTTATGAGGCGTAGAAGAGATTTTGTGGAAGAGCACAAGAGTTTGATGGTCCCGTAAATATGGGCTTTCCTTTTTCAGGGATGGTGACAACTTTCCACGGCATATAGGTGATGTAGACCTTTCGGGGGAAGCTAATATGGGAGGTTACTGATGGTGTTAATGTTAGATTTTGTGTTGTCTCGGTTTAGGTTCAGGAACCGAGTGAATAGGTGTTGGGCTACTCTTTTGATTTCTCCTTAAATAGCGCAAAGTAACATTAGTTATGGAAGA